>JAHWFO010069502.1:291273-370015 GCA_023313115.1 Rhysida immarginata | reverse complement strand
CTCTTCGCTCCACTGCCTCCATGCACGCATAATTGTCGTTGCATTACATCCTACACGAGCAGCAATGTCACGATACGACCATCCCGCTTCACACAGACCAATTATGTGTCCCCTTTCAAAGTCTGTCAGCTGTTGATATGGTACCCTTCGTCGTCGTCGAGGCATGGTGTTCTTTCAAGCAATTACTCTGAAAATCTAATCATTTATACTCTGACCCATTGTATGCAAATATTGCAAATTGCATATGGATTAGACCATTCCATCAGGGTGTTGCGATTTTTATAAACAGTAGTGTATCATTATAAATAATGAAAATTATCTTATAATTGCGTGTAATCAGAGGCGAAGCTAAGGAGACATGAAAACGGGTATCAGAAGGAGGGGTGGAAACTGAGGAAAAAATGAAAGATGTTAATAAAAGGTTATTAAGAGCTTTATATATAAAAGTATTATACATGATGGAACACGACTCCCTTACAATTAATAAGCTCTGGGCATTTCTAGATGGGGATCATCCATAAATAACGTTAGCATTGTAAAGGGGGGTGGTGGAGAAATCTAATATTTGCTAACATTGGGGGGAGGGGGGGGGAGGTTTAACACCCTAACGTTAGTTTGTTTTTTTTTATAGTAGGGGTTGAAGCCCAAGCAATCCTCCCTTGTCCCAAATACTTTTTCCTTCCCGTTTTCTTTTCCGATTGATATTTTTGTTTTGAATTTTGAGATTGTGGAGAGTTTCGTTGTTCTTTTCCCTGTCTCGTAACAGGCGACTGAGAGTGGTTTGTGAAATATCCAATTTTTTGCAGCATCTCGCTGACTACAATGCGGAAGCGCATCATATCTTTTGAAATGCATTTTTCGGAAATGCTTAAATCACGTCGTTTTGGTGGCATGTTTCTTGTTTAGAAATGTTTTAGATCTGAGTTTCTGTTGAATTAAGCCGACTTATGCACGTGAACTAGCCGAGTGATGCACGCGCAAGGCACGCGAGTGATGCACGCGTTCACACATACAGAAAGGGGGAGACACTGATTCCAATAACGAAAGACTTTTACATAGAGTGGTTTTGATTTTATAATTTTGTCTACTAAGCGGCTGATTCCATTAAACCAATGATTCAATAAAGCGGAATCTACTGTATCAGGAATCAAAATATAAGCAAAATGTTCTACGCTGAATTTTATAAAGCTTATCAAAAAGCATACACCGAATTAAAAGCACAAAAAGTCCGGCAATTGTGTAATGAAGAGTGGAGAAAGTTGAAAAATAATCCAGATGAAATTCGCATTAAAATTCAAGCTCTACACACAAAGGCTATGAAGAAAAAAAGGTGGATTAATATCCATGTGGGCAAAGGTAAAAGCACACCATTCTTGTTTTAAAGCATGCAAGTTTTAGTGCAAAATTAAGCATTTAATTAATTTTGAAACAAACTCTCCTCAATACTTAATTTGAATTTGAATCAGGGATTTGCCCGATTCTGGACCTTCAATTTTAAGTACATTATGTTTTTTATGAGATTAATTACCAAATTACAGGCAACCATAGTGTGGTGGAATAAATTTGTATCACAAACGAATATACAGAAGCGAATTACGAATTTAATCTCACACCGTATTTGTTACATTTTAGGTTAATTCGACATTCAATTCTGACACCAAAGTCACCTTGTCCCCAACATTAAGCGAGCAATCACCAACAATACACCCGCAACTAAGAGCTGAGGATGAAAAAGAGACAGTCTTTCAAGCGTCTAAAAAACAAAAGACCACTCCTGCCGAAGATCTGTTGAAAGAGAAAATCGAAAAATCGTAAGAGCACCTGAATCTCCTTCTTTTGAATCGAAACGCTGGGTTGGGTATAGTCTCAAACTCGGACATTACAAAACAAAAAAATGAACTGGAGACCTTGAAAAAAACTAAATCGTTCACAAAAGGCCTGCGAATACAGCAAGAAAGCGCGGAAGAAAAGGCAAGATGGCAAAGAAAAGGATGTCTTGGTTCCACTTTCCGTTGGTCGACCTGCTATAGAGTGTGAGCAGGCTGGCCTTCTCGATGCAATACGCGAGTTGACTTGTATTGGTGCAAGTGCTGATGAGCGTCGTCGATGTGAGAGTCTATGATCTTGCCGAACGTTGGATGACCTGCAGGAGGAGCTGACACGTATGGGGTACTCCGTCAGTAGGTCTGCAAGGTATTTGAGTCTTCTGCCCCGAAACTGCAACACATATAAAGGTAGGAAGCATCACACCACCGTGCCAGTCAGATTGTGCAGTGCAGAAAATAATCTGAGAAAAACGCACGTCAACTTTAAATTTTGTAAGGCTGCAATAGAATTTATGTAATGCACGTCACAATCTTCGAGAATTGGCTGTGACTCTTTCGAATGATGAGGTCTTCGTCCTGTCAGCAGACGACAGCAGAGTTCCACTTGGCCTTACAGCCACTACAGTTCAGAGTCCCCTTCTCATGCACATGCAATATCGTGTGCGCCTTTCAGATCACGACTTCGTTAAAGCTACAGGACACAAACTAATTCCAAGTATATGCAGCACTTCAGATGACACCTGGAAAGCCTGGCGATGGTAACCGTGTGTCCTACTCCGGTCCTACTTACATTGCAATTCGTTCAAGCAAGCATGACTCCTCGACGGCAGAAACTCACGCTTTCGACGAAGAAACCATTTTAGATCTCGAGGAGTTTGCTAATGCTTCTCGAACAAATACAGGTTTAATAAAGCCTGTGCTCATCATCTTTACCGATGGAGGACCAGATGAGAATCCGTGCTACGAAAAGGTGCACGAGCATGCAATTGAAACCTTCAAGAAGTTCAACCTGGACGCAATATTTTTCGCAACCAATGCTCCTGGTCATTCAGCCTATAATCCAGTGGAACGAAGGATGGCTCCATTAAGCCGGAAACTGGCAGGACTTATCCTTCCTCATGATAGCTACGGAGATCACCTGGATTCTTCTGGAAAAACGATCGATGAGGAGAAAGAATTGAAGAATTTCGAGGCTGTAGGAAAACTGTTAGCTCAGTGTTGGGACGGCGACAAAATAGATAATTTCCCTGTAGTCGCAAGATACATCTATCCTGGAACGGCACAACACAAATGCACTAATTCAGTCTCAGAAACATGGAAGACACGCCATATGCGGTGTTCCCAATATTTCTGTCAGATCGTGAAGTGCAATGATGAAAGGTGCTGTGGATTATGAAGCTGGCTTTGCCGGACAGATTCTTTCTTCCATCAGTTGCTGTGAAAAATGGGCTTCAAGTGACCGAAGATGACAGAGAAGGAACTTACCTTTCCTTGTTCCTGTCACAAATTCTCAAGGGAAAATTGCCAATTCCGGAGAAGGTCCAAAAACTTTTGAAAGGAGAAGTCCCGTACGACACATTTCTGCCCAAAAATCAGAACCAAACAATTTTCGAAAGCGATATGCAGCAGGTGTGGTTTGTACCACAGCAGTACAAAGGCTCTGAGGAAGCACAAATCTGAAGGGTGCATAAACACAGAGCAATGAGTTATCCCCCCCCCCCCCTTCCCCCCTGAAAGTCAAACCAATTCGAGTCGCTGCCAGGAGAGAACTGATGGTAGCACTAGTTAATGATGATTACATGGAATGGGTAGATGAAGATGATTGTATATTGGATGGAGTACCATTAGAAAATCCAACAGAAAATGTACACTGTAATGTAATTTTAGTACAAGAAGCAGTGGACCCTATGTGGGAAGACATTGTGTAATTTCTTAATGAAATATATACCATGAGAAGTGAGAATACACTGTGGATAAAGACATGATGCAAAAAAGACAAATATATACCATGTTAATAGATTAAAAAGCTTTACTGTATACTGTATCATTTTTTGCATTAAAATTAATTGTTAAAATGCTAACGTTAGGGGGGGAGGGGGGCATTACTGAATGCTAACTTTTGCTAATTTGGGGGAGGGGGGAGAGGCAAAAATACCTAAAATCATGCTAACGTTATTTATGGATGATCCCATGATAGATTCATTCAAACTGTCTAATTGTCCACAGTACAGTTCCAAATTCACTGGTTCTTTGATGGGAGCTTGAAAACCATTCCCCTAAAATGTGATATTTTGTGTTAAATTTGGGAAATCGGCCATCGGATATAAAAGCTCATGGAGCTTAATATTTATATTATTACTTAATTTTTACTTAATAAAAATTAAATTTCCTGTATGTACTCAATTTGTCCGATAATTAATTTTATACAGTTATTAATTTCATTCTGAAAATGAAGGATACTGAAGTGGTATAAGCAGTTTGGGGCAAATATCCGTACCCCTTGTCAACAAGATCACGTTTATAGTAGTTACAATTCATTTTAGCTGCTATATCACGTTGTTTACAAAAGCTGTATTTGAATACTGTTTTTAACAGTAACGGCATTTATTGTTTACCTTTCAAGTAATTAAATTAATAACAAAAAAATTTTTCATTAATTAATTTTATTAAAGTTTTTTCCAATCATTTATTTATTATCTCGACCAATTTAAACACCCGACGAATTTGTCTCCGACAAATTGACCGCCCGACCAACTGACACCTCGACTAATTGACGTCCGACGAACTAACCACCCGACCAACTGACACAGTCGACGAATTGACTCCGACGAATTGACGCTCGATGAATTGTCCCTCGACGAACTGACCTGATACCATTTTAAGAGGATACCAGAATCTATATGTATGAATCATTAGAATGTAGTTTACTCAAATTGCTTTTATTCCATAAAGAATAATGTTTCATGAAGAAGCAACGAATGCCTTGTTTTTTGCATGTCTACTCTATTTTTTTATTTTTAATTTTTACTCTACTACGTGTTAACATGTTTACTAATGCTTAATTAAATGTTTGAACTTAATGTCAGTGGGGTTTTTTTAATATGGGCTATTTAATTTTTCATTTTGTAGCATAAACATTTAACAGGAATTAATAAAGTAAATAAAGGAATAAAATAAATAACACCTGTTAAGTAAATAAAATGAAAACAAAGAATATGAAATAAATAAAATACAATTTTAAAGAAATTCAGAAAAGAAATTTTAAGATTCTGAAGAGCAAGCAAAATACTATATTGACGTAAATTATGACTGAATTATACGACGTCATTCATGAGCGGTCCACAATGTTTCATTGGTTTTATCCAGTGGGCGCATATTACAAAGTTTGTATGGGAAAAGCTACAAATGTCAGGTCTCCTTATTGATCGTCTCTGGTACATGCCTATAAATTGGACTGATTAATGAGCTGTGCATTCCCCATAAGCCATCCAATTTTCTTTGTTATTTGTCAAGCCATTTCCAGACCATTCTGATTGACTTGTTCTCTATACAAAATACGGTTTTCTCTGTTATTTGTCATTCGCAGATGAAGGTGGAATTGCCATCAAAATTTACATCAGTATAATTAAAATAATTTTTTATGTGGTTAATGGTTTATGGTTTTATTCTCCCTTTTATAATATAAGATTTGTTGTTTTTTAATATTAAAATTAAAAAAAAAATCATTGAACATCATTAAAATAAAATGAAACTTATTTTACATAAGTGATGTGCAACCTGTGACATGCAGGTTCAAGCTGTTTATGTCATTCATAATATACCTCGGTGAACCTCCTATCAGGCCAATTGGAATTGTCTAAAGAGAAGACAAGTTCGTTTGACCTGATAGGTTTAATAAATATTTCAGTTATTTATTAAGCATATTTCTGTTTTAATATTGTTATATATATTTGCATGAACTCACTACAATACATATGGTACTTTGTAATTCTGATTTGATGGCATTTTGACGATTGTTCTATTATTTATATGGAAAATGCAGAAACTTGTCAACACTGTTAACGTCACATGATGGAATAACGTGGCCACAAGATTCATCTTGAAAGTGAAACTGGCCCTTTGTGAGTAAAAGGTTGAACATCAATGGTATTGCACATAAAATATGCAAAAGATGGCATAAAATTGTATTGCATAAAATTCATATGTTTATGGTAGTATTTAAGAATAAGTAACTCTACCATAATTAAATTGATATCTTGACAGCACATTTGACCCAAGTCTGTGATCGTAACTGAAATGTGCAAAATTCTGTATAGATCTTCTGTATTGAATAAATAAAAATAATCATAAGTGAATATTATTTTGTAATAGGGTCATTCCATCACATTAGTTCTCCCAGAAAAAAAATGAATTGTCACCCACCCCTTCAGATTTTTACGAAACGTTTTTACTATAATGCTATGACCAAGTTAGAAATCTATAAAAATTTTTTGGCCTAGGCTAAAAATATTTAAGATATGGAGGTCAGAGTTTAGTGGGAAATGCCTTTATCAACTGGTCACGTAGCCAGTAAGAAAAAAATTCATAACTTGGTCAAAAATAAACATTTTTATGCCAAATTTTTACTACTTTTGCTATAAGATATACATATTTGATAGAAAAATAGTTTTATGTATTTTCTTACTTTTGAGAATAGTAAAAACTGATAAATAATTTTTTTTATTTTAATTTTCACTTTTTTTTTTTTTTTCCCCTCAAACTGAGGTTAAAAGGTGAGGCAGTGAAGTTACCAAGCCAGACTTTTTTTTAAAAAAATTAAACCTAAAACTATGATATCAAAGAATACAAAATAAAAATAATGGGATTTTAACTGGCTTTATTATTAATTTTTCTGGTTAATGACCCATTTTAGCTCAAAATAGTTTAACATAGAAGCACTGAATATATATATCACAAATCGGATTGTAGTTATTATTTGCTTAAATAGTCACTTTTTAAATAATCAACTAATAATATTTATTATTTTCAGCACCTTTTCGTAGAAAAAGCGCTTATGTGATCGGTTTGTCCAGCTGTCCATCCGTCCGTCCATCTGTAAAGACAATTCCAAAAATGCATTGCATTGCAATAGAGAGAGTGCGTGGATTGAATTGCTGGAAGACATGAATTATCCTTGCATTGGGGAAAGTGCATGTTAAGCAATTGGTTCAGCTCTGAGCATGCTCTAAACGTTAATGAGATGGTGCGCGTGATTGACGATTATTGAAACCCCTTTCAATTTTCAAAAGAATTTTTTTTATTCCTATGGAGCTTATTATTTATTACGATAATTTGAAAACGAATTAACTTTTTCGCACTGTTTTTACCAATCCATTGATATGGGACAGAGCACTAACAAGTTCGAATGTGAGATAGCCAGAATAGGTATGTGCTCTAATGGTACCTTTATGATACCCCCTTAAAAATTTCCTATAACTAAATATGGCATGCAATATATCAAACAAATCATCACGACATCTCACTGATGATGGATTTTTGAAATCCGAAATGTAATCTGAGTCTGTAATAAAATACCTATGTGGAGTAGTGTTTTCCGTTTTTCGTTTATTTATATGACGGTATCCACAGTTTCGGCTGTTTTCCTACTTTTTTTTTTTTTTCTCTAAAGTGTTTTAAAATGTTGGTTAATTCTGTATATCCATATATGATGCTATAACATGAAAATGTGCTCCTTTTATCATTCTTGTTATTTATTATTATTTATTTAAAATTTATTTAATTTATAGAGGAGTTCAGGTCTGAATTATCATGGAAATTCAATGATCAGATCTGAATGAAATTTTCCATGATGATTGCAGATCCCTTGAGCATTTAAAAGATATGGAGTTTAACTCTTTAACCCCATTATGTATGGAGATATGTGCCTTTAGGATTTTTTCATATCGGTATGTGCTGAAAATGTTATAAGCTTTTTTACACCTGAGATTCATAACATTAATTCTGGCTGCTAACACAAGAAATTTGTCAGAAACACGTCATCTGTTATTAACTAAGACGATTCTTGCAAATCACAACTTTCACCCATTTGTTCCCCTGTCAAATGATTCCATAAATATAAAAAGAGTTAGTGTGGATGAGGACTTTGCCCTAATTTTCAATTTTTCTGGAGAACATTTGCCTGCTATCATGTTGTTAGAATTGTATATGATACATGTGTAAATGAAACCTGTTTGTCACATTCTTGGTGATGCATGGTTGGTTAATTGTTGAATGCAGATGTTGAGAGTGAAAGTGCATATGTTGCTAATTAGTGCAAAGAACGTTTTCAATAGCTGCAAGTTTGCAAGCGTGGCAGTCATTTGAAGATGAAAGGTGCAGTTCAAAACCCATTCAAAGTGGATAATTTCTGTAAGGCTATCAAAAAACATGCGACCCGGCATGGATTTCAGAAAGTGTAATATTCTCCATGACAATGTACACCCATATGTCATAAATGTTGTTGTGGATGCACTAGCCAAGAAGAAATGGAGGTTCTCGAACATCCTCGTTACAGCCCGGATTTTTTCCCTTTTGACTTTCATCTCTTCAGGCTGTTAAAAGAATTCCTCGAGGGTCAATGATTCAACACCATTGAGGAGATTCAGGAAGCAGTCATGAACTGGTTCAAACAGCAACCTACATCTCTTTTCACAGATGGAATTTCCCATCTCACCAAGCAGTAAGATTCGTGCCTAAACACCATGTGTGACTCCTTTAAGAAATATGTACAATACTGTTCACTAAATACCACTCTTTCTATTTGCTTGTGCATCCTGTTCTTTCCCTTCTTCTTACTTGACTCGAACAGGTTTCATTTGAACATGCATCGTGCAAATTCATATAAGGCATGTGTACATGCATATATGACATTCACTAGTTTCCTGGCATAATTTTTTCAAAGAATGAAGAGGAAGGTGATGTACAAGGTGATTATAATTAAAGTCCCTTTGTAAAAATGCTATAAAAAAACAACCATGAGTCCGAATGACTTCAAATTTGGACTGAGCATTCTTGAAGAAGGGGCATTTGATATGGGATAAGAAAAAAATAGTTCCAAAATTTATCACTAGATGGCGCTGTAAGCGGCATAACGGAAGCGGATTCAGCTAGAAGTGACATTTTGAATTGAAATACGACGGCTTTGGCATGAGTTGTTTATGGCATGATGTTTTTACATTAAAGTTGGTCAAGGAATCAATTGACACTAAAACAAGTTAAACATGATTTTTTTTTTACTATACAGTACAGTATTAGCAAAAAATCAACTGTACCGGTCAATGAACATGATTGCTTCGGGTTTGATGATGGAAAACATGACTTTCAAGTCATTTAACAGTTGTGGCACTGTTAGTGCAAAGCCCATCCACCACGGCAAGGTCGTACCACATCGGATGGGAAAAATCGGTTTTTAATTGTCCTTGGGCCAAAAACCGCATAAAAAGCACATGATGATTCGGTTTTTAATTGTCCTTGGGCCAAAAACCGCATAAAAAGCAACAATGGAAACGCCTATTAATTATCTCGGGACTTGCGCAAGACATGTTCAATATGCTGTCCACCATTTTCCTCCACAAGTTTTAACCGATAAACAGCATGTTCCACAACAGACCGGAGTGTCTCCGGGGTCACGTTGTGAACGTGGTGCGTAATCCGAGCCTTCAATTCCGCTAAATTTGCAACTGGGCCACTGAACACATGATTTTTAAGGTAACCCCAGAGCCAGAAGTCACAAGGATTGAGGTCCGGTGATCTTGCAGGCCAGGCTCTCGGAAAATGACGGCTGATAATTCTATCATCTCCGAAATGTGTCTTCAGCAGTTGCTTCACTGGCTTTGCAATGTGCGGAGGAGCGCCATCTTGCATGAAAATTATTCTATCCACGCATGCATGCTGTTGAAGTGTTGGAATTACCTGGTTGCGTAAAAGACACGCATACCGTTGACCATTGACTGTACAGGTAACGGGACCCGCAGGACCCACTTCCTCGAAAAAAAATGGCCCTATAATCAATGATGCTGTCATCCCGCACCACACAGTTACCTTTGCAGAATGAAGCGGTATTGAACACATGCGAAAGGATTTTCCGTTGCCCATATCCTGCAATTTTGTGTATTGACAACGCCGTGGAGATAAAAATGGGCTTCGTCTGTCCACAAGATGTTCCATGGCCATTCATTGTCCACTTCCATGCGAGCTAGAAATTCTAAAGCAAACGTGTGTCTAATTGGCAGGTCAGCAGGAAGTAACTCCTGAACATGGGTAATTTTATAGGGATAACAATGCAGGATATTGCGTAAAATTTTATTGACCGTGCTCACAGGCATGTCTAAAGTTCGGGCAATTCCCCGTGCACTGCACGTTTGCACACCACTGTTCGACCCTTCCTCTAATGCTTCAGCCACATCTTCTACTGACGTCAAAGCAACTGCTTTCCTCCCTCTGCCAGATTTCACTGCAAAAGAACCTGTCGCTTCGAATTTTTTAATCATACACCTCAGAGCCTTTGCAGACATCGGACCACATCCTTTTTTCATTCCCTTTAATACCCGAAATTTCTTTAAAGCTGCTATGGCAGAGTCGCCATTCTTGTAAAAGAGCTTCACAAGCAGAGCGCGATCCTTCATTGACAGACCCATGGCAAGCTGCTGAGATACAAATATGACGAGAACGCCATGAGGCCTGCGTTTTTATAACACATGCAATGTCTCATGCGCATGCGTATCTTTCAATTTGCATAGTACAAATCCTCCTAGGCATAATATGCCGCTTACAGTGCCATCTAGTGATAAATTTTGGAACTATTTTTTTTCTTATCCATATCAAATGCCCCTTCTTCAAGAATGCTCAGTCCAAATTTGAAGTCATTCGGACTCATGGTTGTTTTTTTATAGCATTTTTACAAAGGGACTTTAATTATAATCACCTTGTACATAAAAGAGTGAAATTCATGCATCATTTCGGCCCTGCACCTTCATTTCGTTGGCCTTCAGGAAAAGAAGACATTTATTATGTTTCTCTGTATAATAATATGATTGCCAAAGTCAGCACTGCAGTTACAGAAGGCTTGGGGTATTACTATTTTGAAAAGGAAACTGAATATGTACGAGGGTAACCCAGAAAGTAATGCACCACAATTTTTTCTTCAACAATTATTTATTGAACACAATGAAACTTATACACATGAAAGAAAGATGTTTCTTATACACTCCCTATTTTCCACATAATCTCTGTCCCGTTCTGTGGCCTTCCTCCAGCGAGACACAAGGGCGTGTATGCCCTGTCGGTACCAGTCCTTGTTCTGTTCACGCAGCCATGTCTTCACTGTGCGTATCACCTCTTCGTCATCCCAAAATGTCTTCCATGAATGGCATTCTTCAATGGCCCAAACTAGTGAAAGTCTGAGGGCGATAGGTCAGGGCTGTAGGGTGGATGGGATAACACTGTCCAACCCTGTCTCGTGATGTCTTCCGACGTCCTCAAACTCGTATGAGGGTGAGCGTTATCGTGTTGAAGCAAACAATCAGCTGGGTTGTTATGGCATCCAAGTCGCTGGAAGTGCTTCTTGAGTTTGGTTAATGTGTTCACATATGTCTCAGAATTAATGGTGCTGCCTCTCGGCATCACATCAATGAGTATGACACCATCACAGTCTCAAAACACAGTGATCATGACCTTACCAGCAGAAGCAGTTGCTTTGAACTTTTTTTTCTGTGGAGAGTGCGGATGAGACCATTCCATCGATTGTTGTTTTGTTTCGGGCTCAAAATGTACACCCAGGTTTCATCAGCTGTCACAATCTAGGACAAGAAGGCTTCCCCCTCAGCTTCAAAACGTTGCAGCAACTCAGAAGAAATGTTTTTTCTCAGAGCTTTGTGTTCCTCCGTAAGAAAGCGCGGAACCCATCGTGAAAACGTTTTTGTGTAATCAAGAGCACAGATGATTTCATCCACACTTCCTTTCCTGATTGACAGCTCCAGCACCAACTGCCGAGTCGTTCTGCGTCAGTCCTGACGAATGAGCGCATCAGCACGCTGCATCTTGTCAGGTGTGACAGCTGAGGATGGCCGCCCCAACTGCAGCAAATCTTGGAACTCTGACGAACTGCTTTCTGATAGCTCACCCTCTGTGCCCAGCGACTAACCATACTTCTGTCGACTGCTGATGCTCCATAACTGCACATAAATGTTTGTGAATGTTTCTAACCGTTTCTTGCTCTGCAGTGAGAAATTCAATGACGACACGCTACTTGTAATGTACATCACTTGTTGTTCCATTGCTGCACGTACGCTCTCTGTCGGAAGAAACGGAAACTTTGCGTGCGCACTCCGAAAACTTCAAATAATGCATATCTGAAGTTTTGCATTCATACCATTGTTGGGGGACGGAGAAAAAAATTTTGGTGCATTACTTTCTGGGCTACCCTCATACAACAGCAATACAAGCAACTTTTCAGCAAGCCACGTTGTTACTAAAGATTCTATTCTTTGACCTAAATCTCCACACATAATAGGAAACATTTGGCCTTAAAATGTTTATTTTAGATTGTTTTATCAATTTTTTTCTTATTAGTACACGATCATCATGAGTCTTTTCCCCTAAATTTGGACTGCTCATATCTCAGAAAGTATTTAACCTAGACCAAAAAAAAAACTTGAAATGATTTTATAGCTTGGTCATAGCAACCTGTAAAAAAAAATTCGTAAAAATCTGAAATGGTGGGTGTTATGGCTTGGGTGAACTGATGTGGAATGACCCAGTATTAAAATTTTTCATTGTTTTCTTCAGATACCTACTTCTGGGTTGGCTCTGATCCTGTTCCAAGTTCTAAAGGAATGAAAGTCCCAGATGAAAATGGCTAGTAAGTGTTTTCATAGCTCAGTATTGTCTAGTTTTATGGAATGGCACCTTAATTCGGAGGTGGCTGAACTTTTTTGTGTGTTAAAAACTACTTCTTTATTTTCTAAGACTAGAGTTGACTCTGCTTTTCCTGACTTAATGAATGAAAGACGTTGACATTATACAGGGTTCCACAAAAGAATAGCCCTGTTTTAGGTATATTTCTGAGATAGTTGAGTGCAGAGTACACTATTCCTATATTTATGAAGAGGAGATTCTGCAGTTTCAAATGAATGCTAAGGCAGCATGAGATTTGCCAAGTTCTGAAAGAAACTTACCCTTAACATTGGACAGGTCATTGTGAGAATCAAGATTTTTCAGCATATGCAAAAGACACTGTGTTTAGGCTACCATTGCTGAGAAATTTGGATGAGTTAAAAATTCGAATCTTATCAGCGGTAGAAACTGAAACAACTGACATGCTAGAAAGAGTGTGGGAGGAGTTTGAATATCATATAGAGTTGTTCGAATGACGGGTGGGGACACATTAAACACTTCTGATACTCATGAGTTTGAAAATAATGTTAATGTTTCAATAAAAAAATATAGCAAGCTAAAGTAGGGACATTCTTTTGTGGACATCCGATATATCGGGAAGACACAACAAATAAGGAGAAAACACAATTCCACACTAAGGTTTTAATTCCACGTATGCGCATTTCAGCAGCCAAGCTGTCTTCGTCAGCATGTTACAGTGGTCTGGTCAAAACATTAGTGTGGTATTGTCTTTTCTCCTTATTTGTTTTGTTGATTACCATCCACAGTTTCAGGCACCTTTACCATTTATTCTATATCGGGAAGAGTTGAGCCAGCAGCACACTACACATTAACGCCTTACTGATTGCCTGATATTGTTCTCATTTATTTTTCTCATCTGCATTTTTCACGCAAAATAATTACAGTTGAACCTCGTTAATGTATGCAAGGGGCTGAGCAAAAAATATGTATTAATGAGGATGTACAGGGTGGTCCATAAGTCTGTCCCCACCTTTTATTTTTTGAACCGAAGCAGATATGTCAATTTTGATGAATCCAATGAATAGGAAGTTGTGGGTGGCCTATCCCATGGTGCACTTTTCATCATCCCAAATATGCAAATTAGGACACACTCAAAATTTATCTCAAAAACTGTAAGGGATAGAGAAAAAAATCCAATTGCAAACTTATTCAGCATAAAAAAACAAACAAAACAAAAAAAAATCATCCAAATTGGACCAACCAATCACCCACAATCAGAAGATCATGTTGACCATTTCCAGAACATTGTAGCTTGCCATCCTGGAATTGTTCTGTCTTCTGTGTGCTGAAACATGCCTTTTATTTGCTTTTCCGCATGAAAGTGAATGCAAGTATGGTAATTTATGTTAATTTTTTGATTTGCATGCTTTACATGGCGGAAATATCAACATTCAGTTTTCCTTGTGCAGTGTGACTGTTTGTAAGCTACAAACAGTCACCGCGTGATTGTGGGTGATTGGTTGGTCCGATTTGGATGATTTTTTTTTGTTTTGTTTTTTTTTTTATGCTGAACAAGTTTGCAATTGGGTTTTTTTCTCTATCCCTTACGGTTTTTGAGATAAATTTTGAATGTGTCCTAATTTGTATATTTAGGATGGTGAAAAGTGTACCATGGGATAGGCCACCCACAACTTCCTATTCATTGGATTCATCAAAATTGACATATCTGCTTCGGTTCAAAAAATAAAAGGGGGGAACAGACTTATGGACCACCCTGTATATTATCCGGGTTTAAAATATGATTCACTGAAAATACCAATATGTTGCATTATGAAATCAGCTTGAGACTATTGTATGTTACGTATAATTTTCAAGCATGTATTTATTTACATGAATGTATATAATTGTAAGAAATTACATTCTTTATAGTGCTTTGTAACTGTGGAAGCTCAGGTCTATGCTATTGTGAATTCTGATCAGAGCATTGAGAACCAATCAGAATTCACGACCATTCAATAGCATATGCTTCATTGTTTGTGTTTAATGGAATCAATTAGAATTAATGGAATTATTGCATGATATGTACTTAGGTAACCACATGACTAATGAAAATTTTTTTCCCACGGTTTTCCTCAATAAACATCCCAAATGGTTCACTTTTTTTGGAATGAATTTGGTAATTTTAGAGACAAAACTACACCTTATCTGAGATTTGAGAGAAAAACATTATATACTAAACGGTTACGTTTACATAGAAATATCAAGAAATAAAAAGGTCCAGGAATAGCAAAATGGTAGATTTTTAATGGAGCCAACGCGTTTCGAAATAACTTTATC
Organism: Rhysida immarginata; assembly: GCA_023313115.1. Lineage (NCBI taxonomy): Eukaryota > Metazoa > Arthropoda > Chilopoda > Scolopendromorpha > Scolopendridae > Rhysida > Rhysida immarginata. The sequence continues at coordinate 354,959 of JAHWFO010069502.1, read as the reverse complement.
TTCGGGGCATAAGGAGATATACACGGTAAGTGAGCCAAGGATCCAAAATTTATGGTTCACCAATCAGAGAAGAGCTGCATAAGCCAAGAATTGATTGGCGGGTGAAGTAGCCATATTACTGCAAATGAAATACAGGATTGAAAGAAGAATAATATTTACATCATGTGCAGAAATGAATTCACTGGCCTCTCACATGTGCAGAAATGATCAGGGTTCTCCTATTTGTGGTCTGATAGTATATATTTGTAAACTCTGCCTTATATTAATAGATACTACTGCCACTCACTCACAGTTCACCCATTAGTATCAACATCAGATGTATGCTACTCCAGGATGCCATTTACATCAAATTTACACCACTTTACCTTAATGTTAATTATGAAAAACTGTATAAAGAGTACAATTAAAAAATAATACTTTGAAATAATACGTTGAAGTAAAAATGATTGTATTAGCAAGAACTATTCTACACTTGAACCCCTAAAATTTAATGAAACAATTAATGACATGCAATGGAATCTCAAACTTTTGTCCTTCCTCATGTCACTTATTGTCTTTGGCTTTTCGCTAGGATGATTGACATTATACATGATTTGCTAAAGTTCAAGAAGTTGCTCTGTGCTGGTTAAGTTTATTTTTTCTGTCTTAGGAATATTGTACAGTTTTATTGGTTTTTCTTGCTTTTTAGCCTTCGATTCAAAAGTGTAAAAAATGTAAAATTCAGAATTAATCGTTTTATTAAATTTTATTAATAAGTTTTTTATTAAAGTATTAAACCTGTTCTTATATTGAGTATTGTAATTTTACAATTTTATGGTTGAATTGTAGAATATTCTCCTCTTAATGCAAAAAATAATACAGGGTGGTCATAAATTATTAAGCACATTTTGACAGTGAATATTTTATTAACCAAGAAATGTACACACTTCTTGTGAACATCATTGAAAAGTACAACTCAAACAGTTTTTTTCCGTAATATTCCGAAGTTACAGCACTTCCACGTGTGCTCCTGCAGTGACTCGCAGAATATCCATTCGATATTCGATTTCACGCCATGTATTCCGCAGCATTTCAGGTGTCACTGTTGCAATGACGGCCACAATCCTTTCCTTCAATTCATCAAGATCACGCACTTTGCTGGAGTACACGCGGTCCTTTACATATCCCCACAAGAAAAAATCGAGTGGTGTGATGTCAGGAGATCGCGGAGGCCATGAAATCGGCCCCCCCCCCCCCCCGCGGCCAATCCAACGACCAGGAAATTGTTCATCCAGGTATCGCCGCACAATCGTTCCCCAGTGTGGCGGTGCACCATCCTGTTGAAAAATAACATCTGGTTGTCGTTGTTCAAGCTGCGGTATAGCATAACATTGCAGCATGTCAAGGTACGTGATGCTATTCACCGACTGCTCTGTGAAGAAGAATGGTCCGATCACTTCATTGACAGTCAACGTGCACCACACATTGACCTTTGGACTGTCTCTAACATGTTCACGGACTTCATGAGGGTTCTCTGATCCCCAAATGCGACAGTTGTGTCTGTTCACACGCCCGGAAACATGAAATGTTGACTCATCTGAGAAAGCCACTTTATCCAAGAACGTGTTGTCCACATCAATTTTGTGCAGAATGAGCTCCGCGAATGCAAACCGTTGCGGTTTATCGTCGGGCTTTAGTTCCTGAACAATCTGAACTTTGTAGGCATACAATTTCAAACGCTTATGTATCACTTTCATCACCGTAGATCGTGGGACTCGCAATTCCAAGCTGGCGCGCCGAGTTGACTTCGTAGGGCTCCGTTGGAACGCATCTCGCACCTTCTCAATGACTTCCTCACTGACGGTAGGCCTACCAGCACCTTTCTTGTGGGCTACGCTTCCAGCGTCCTTAAACTGCTGATACCACCGCTTTATGGAATCCTTTCCAGGAGCAGGTTGGCCATATTCCAAGCGGAATTGCCGTTGAACTGCTATCACGGATTTCTGCTCATGAAACCAAAAAACGCACATTGCTTTCTGCTGCACGGTCGCCAGTTTCGCGTTTTGTGTTCCTACGCCAAACAGTGCTGCCGCCTGGTGGTGATAGTGACACCTGACAAACTGTTTGAGTTGTACTTTTCAATGATGTTCACAAGAAGTGTGTACATTTCTTGGTTAATAAAATATTCACTGTCAAAATGCGCTCAATAATTTATGACCACCCGGTATATGCATTCAAATTCTTTTCAACATTAAAGTTCATGAATAATACAATAGTACAAAAATAAGTTCATAAATAATAAAATAAGAAATAAAGACCTGATGATCATTTCAATTTTTCATCATTTTCAAGGGTCAAATGATGTTTTAAATTTCTCAGAGATATTTGTTATATTCAATAATAAATTACATCATTTAAAATTCTGAAAAATTTAAAACATCATTTGATTCTCAAAAATGATGAAAAATCAAAACAATTGTCAGATTTTTATATCTACACTACTGTTTATAAAAATCGCAACACCCTGATGGAATAGCCCAATCTGCATTAAATTTGGAGCATTTGCATATCATGGGTCAGGAAAAAAACCATTAGATTTCCAGGTCAATACAATGCGTTTTATTGTCACATTAGTATCGGGTGAAACCACCGTGGGATGCAATTACAGCCTCTAAACGTCGTGGCATTGAATCAAACAAGCTCTGAATAAGGGCCTGGGGAATGTCCTGCCATGCTCTGTCTACACGGGTATACAGTTCATCCACAGTTGCTGCTGCAGGAGTCTGACGAGCCAATCGATGAACAACCCTGTCCCACACATGTTCGATTGGGGACATGTCTGGTGAACAAGCAGGCCAGGGGAACAAGGGCGTCTGATGTGCTTGGAAAAAGGCGAGGACATTTCTGCCCACATGCGGTCGGGCATTGTCCTGTTGGAATACAGCGCCTGGAAGGTTCTGCAGGAAGGGGATGACCTCGGGTTGCACAACTTCCCTGATGTACCGGTCACTGTTCAGATTGCCATGGATTCTGATCAGACGGGAACGGCCATGGTAACTGATTGCACCCCACACCATCACCCCTGGCGTTTGTCCTGAATGATGCTGCAGGATGCATTCTGGAAGGTCGCGCTCGCCACGATGTCTTCTGACTCGTATCCTGCCGTCATGGTGCTGCAAGTTAAACCCTGACTCATCCGAAAACACAACTTGTTGCCATTCAGCTTGCCACTGTTGGTGTTGATGGGCCCATTGCAACCTGAGGCGCCGGTGGTTTTGAGTCAAAGGAATCCGCAACAATGGTACTCGTGCCATCAATCCTCTGGAAATCAAACGGCGTCGTACAGTGCTAGCAGACATTGTCCTGCCTACTGTAGCACCCCACTATTGTGCTAACACTGTGGAAGTGGCTGTACGATCTGCTACACACATGCGATAGAGGTGTCTGTCATCTCGCGGTGTCGTCGTGCTGGGTCTTCCTGAGCCTGGTCTTCGGTGTGCCCTGTTCTCTTCGCTCCACTGCCTCCATGCACGCATAATTGTCGTTGCATTACGTCCTACACGAGCAGCAATGTCACGATACGACCATCCCGCTTCACGCAGACCAATTATGCGTCCTCTTTCAAAGTCTGTCAGCTGTTGATATTGTACCCTTCGTCGTCGTCGAGGCATGGTGTTCTTTCAAGCAATTACTCTGAAAATCTAATCATTTATACTCTGACCCATTGTATGCAAATATTGCAAATTGCATATGGATTAGACCATTCCATCAGGGTGTTGCGATTTTTATAAACAGTAGTGTACTTTATTGTTTATTATTTATGAACTTAGTACATGTATTGTAATATTGTATTATTCATGGACTTAAATATTGAAAAAAATATATATCACATTTTGAACCTCGATAAATTGAATTCCTCTCTAGTTCAAAGTTTCATTCTATTCCCTTCCATTCCAGGGGTAAACCCTCCATAATTCCATGTAGTAGAACCTCCATAAATCAAATTTTTTTGAGGAGTGTTAGTCTCTATAAATTGAAGTTAATGCAAATAATTTGCCCACAAATCGAATTTTGTCAATCTATACCTCTATAAATCAAATTGATGTTAGTTTCTCTCAAATCTTCATAAGATTTCTCTATTAGAAGTTTTCATAGGCGGTTCTGATTGATTTTCACTCAAGCAATTCTGATTGGCTTTACAAACGTACTCGATTCCAGTTGACCAAATAATCATCTGTGAAATAATTTGCACTATAAATTGAAAAATTGTCCACACTATTAAACAAAAATAAAGGTACACTTTTTAATTTGAACCTCTATAATTTGAATTTTATTTTACTTAATCTCGATATGTAAATCGAAGACCTCTATAAATAGAAGCATTTTGCTCTTCCCTTGAGATTCAATTTACCAAGGTTCTACTGTACAAGAAATCTCTTGAAGAAAACATTCAAATTTTGTTAGATTAAATGTATTTTGAAAAAAAAAAATTAATTAAAGCTTATTTAAAACACTTTTAATCTTTTTAGTGATTGAATCATTCAGAATTTTGCTCGCAAGATATCATTTTAAATCATTTAAATATGTTTCAAAACCAGACCTACTGCATTTGACCAAGATGTTTTAAATATCTCAGATGACTATACACAAAAATTTAACATGCAATGAACCATAGGCAATGGATATTGACTTTCAAAAAATTAGTAAATTATAATAGAGGAGTACCCAATATTAGATATCATTGATATATAAAAGAGGAATTAAGTGAGGAGGAAACAGCAGAAAGTCAAGAGAGCAGTAGCTCCTCTTATCACCCCTTGCTACTTCAAATATCCAAGCTAAAACTCCCTGAAAGATATCTTGCTAATGCATACAGAATTTGGACAAAACAGCCTAGAGGAAAAGCTGAGAATAATGATCCTCCAGATTGATACTCTGTCAACCAGAAAAACCAATCAATGGTTCTTCCAGATTGAAATTTTCCATTGTTCAAGCATGGAAGTAAAGAGTTGGTACTAGGTCATCTTTGCAGAAATATAGGAGTCTTTGACATGACTAAAAATACATGATTTTCACTGACAAATTGAAGATGAAGTTCTCCCTAAAGTTTGGGAAGTAATAAGTGGAGAAGGCAGCATTCATGATCAGACAATTAGTTTGCTGTCTGCTCAGTAAAGACTGGTTTAGATCCCAGCAATTAGCACATCTTCAAGGCATCAGCAATGCAGGTCAGAAGCTTTAGTTTTTGAAATTAAATATCTCAGTTGCCAATGGCTCATGCACATAAAATTTTGTGCATAATCATCTTTTTTATGCTGTATCAAATGCAGTAGATCTGGTTTTGCAACACACATGATTCAAAATGTTCCCTTGTTTGATTTTCAATTAAAAGTACAAGTACTATACAAATACCCTATTTATTAATTGTTGATATTTATATTTACCTACATCTACTTAAATTTTTCTTGAATTTTATAGTTTAGAGAGTCTCAGACCATATCAAAATGCAAACATAACCCTGACTTTACCTGGAAATATGACCATTTTTGATATAGATTGGTTAAGTGTATTCAATATTGCAACAAGAGAGAATTATGGATCTGTGTTATTTCCAAGAGAATTGAATGTCCCTCCATCTCTTACAGAAACCATTGTAAGAAAAAATATTGCATATTAAAATTTCTTTTCTACTTTTACAGTTTTTATTTATAAAATATTTTATTTTTATTTTGCAAGCAATATGAATCAACTCTAAAAAACTGTGAACAACTTCATGAAAAACTACAGCTCAGTTGGCAGATTAATAAGCAATTCACTGCTATTACATTTGAAATAGCTGGTCAAATGGGTAAAAATATTTGTTTTTATATCATTCAGAAACGACGATACTTTCTAAGCCAGTCCCTAAATTCCCATTTTCAATATTTATGCAAGTTTTGAAGCACTTTTGAGAAACCAGTTTTGGAATTGACAGTAGTTCTTATCATAAAGCATGATAGGAAAATACAACTTCTGACCGTAAAGTTTTAGTGAAAGGGTCTGAAATCAAAAGGTATATATCTGTTACTGCTCTTTAGAGTAATCTCCATTTAAGGTCATGCATTTCTGACGGCAACTGTACAAGTCCTGGAAGGACCAGACATAGTCCTCCTTCAGGATTTGGTTTAGCTCAGTTCTCACGTGATATTGAATAAAAAAGTGAAAAACTGTGGAGATACTTACTAACCAAGCTACAAATACCTCTTAATCCACAAAAAATTGAAATAAAAGACCTTGTATGATCATTTCGGCTGCCATGCAGTGATCAATCAGCAAGGAACCAAGTAAATGAATAACACACAGGTAGAAACAAAAGAAAAAAGAACTCGGTTGATCAATCAGATGGCTAGATGCTGATGGTCACTAGAACTACTTAGTTTGAACAGAATTGAAGAATTGATGGGGCCACCTTCTAAGTTCATCATTTTCTCTTAGGGAATTTTAGAAATATGTAAGCTTTCTGTAGCATCCAACAGATTATTATTTATAATCAGTTGCACTAAATGGAATTTGTTTTTATCAATAATATATGTAGGTAGTGGCATTCAGAGCGTTTCTTTCGGGGAGAAATTCTTTATGAATAAGGCATTCAGCGCCAAAGAACGCAATTAGCCTTGTCATTATCTGAGACTTCTAACACCGAATTCTTCTGCAATCTCGACAATCCCGGACTCCTCCACTCTATGCTATGTTGTTTCGTTTTTGGGTTACACCTCAGATACCAGCTTTCATCACCTGTGATAATGCAATTCAAAAAATTTGGGTTCTGGTCCATCATAACGATGAAATCTCCACACATCTCTAACTGTACCTGCATTTGTTCTCACATTAAATGATGAGGCACAAGTCAAGCAAATCTTGTGCCTCCCCAAGTTTTGAATAATGATGAGTCAGGCAGCTTCTCATCCGATGCCCAATTGCTCCGATATCATTTGTACTGTGAGCCAATGATCCCAAACCAAAAGCTCTTTCGCCAATGTTTTCATTATTGCAAGCAGTTACAGGTGCAAGCTTTTTCCCGTCCATGACAAACAAAACGGTTGAACCACTCATACGTGCACATCAATGTGACTTGTCATCATCATACACTTCTTCCAAATTTCTTTCACAGATTTTCTAAGTTTGAAAAAAGAAGAACAAATTCATTCACTGATCTGTTCCCCTAAATTCCACAGCACACACTTTTAACTGCCCCACAAAACAAATGCCCACAAAATAACCACGTCAGTTACAAGTGCACTTCTTAATGGCTTGTTCGAACAAATCTTGCTTCTTACATACGCAAAGTTTTGTTCATGCAACAATACTGCAGCGTATGGAAGAGGATCATTCATCAAACTTTATGGTCACATGTTGTATTTAGCAATTTCAGAAACACAGAACATCATATATAAAACTAACATAATGCAGTGCTGAAGTTACAGTCAAATACTGTACCTTGGAAGCATCATCTGTTAAAAAGGATAATGTACAGGTATCTCTCATTTATGTGACTTCATTTTACATGTTTTTACAGTTGGTGTATAATAATTGTAATAGAAGGTACAAAAGTAATTAGAACTTAGAAAGATCCATTGTTGATTCTTTCGCAAAGCAAACCTTATGGCAACAAGAGTTCCATTGTTGATCAAAATATTTCCAAAAGTAAAAAACGGAGAAGAGATATATCACTGAAGAAGGTAAAAAGAGTTATGAACATAATGAACTCACTTTAAGTGATTTCGTGTTACACAATTATTTAATAGAACCAATTAATCGCATAAACCGAGGGACACCTGTGTTTGCCGAATTCTTCAATTTTAAGGTCATCCATAAAACTGTTTTTAATCCTTTTCTTTTCTTGCAGCTAATGGCAGTTATATGGCAATCGGTATAAACAATAGATCATCACATATGATTGGTTCAAGAGTGATTGTTGTATATGCAAATGGTTCCAAAGCATTTGCAGAGGATTACTTCATTTCTTCTGTTTCTTCAGTGAGTAACTTTATTGATTATGTGATTGATTTATAAATCACAAATATCATCTAAAACCTTTAGTGCTTAAGAGAAACACAAAATGAAAGAACTCAGAATAAATTATTAGCGTTTATGATCCATAGAAATTTTGTTTCTTTATGGGAGCACTGCTTTCCTCATCTATACAGTCATTAAAAAAAAATAGGAAAAAAATAAAATAAAATTTTAAACTTCATCGCACTAAAATTCGAACATGGCATTAGAACAGTAAATGCCTCCTCCACATTACACTTCTCCCTTGCTTTGTTATCCAACCTGTTCACTCTAGCTGTACATCTCAAAACATTCATCCCCCACTTCAAATTCAGTTGTTTCTTATGCTTTTAGTCATGTCTAAGTTTAGTGGCTGTCATCAGTGGTTTTACCTCTGATGTCTCTAAACAAGAGAAGTCCCAACCACATACAGCATCTGGCTGTCTTTAATAGGTACACCCGCCTATTGTTGTCCCTCCTTTCAACTTCAAAACATTGCTCAATTGAGATCTAATGACTGGGCAGGCCACTACATCAAAGAAGAGTCATCATCATGTTCCCGAACCATTCCCTGGTTATATGGGCTTTGTGGATTGGCAGATTATCCTGCTGGAAGTACCCATCTGTTTGCGGATGCATTTGGTCAGCAACATTGCCCATAAGTTATTAGAGAAACGTCCATTTACAATACCGTAAAATGGGGTGACTTCGGCCAGTTTTCTGGGTAAATATAAGCACAGCACCTCAATTATAAGGTAGAAAAATTCCAAAAAATTAATATAAATTATTGAATATGTTGCCCGTGCAACAAATGCACAATGAAATTTTTTGCTATATGACATCACAGTTTTTTTTTAAATTTTAAAAATGGCCGAAGTCACCTCACCTGGTGAGGTGACTTCAGACAACATTGAAAAATGCAGAAATGACGAAATCGCTTTTAGGTGGGTTGTCTTCGGCCATTAAAAAAGTTTTTAAAAATGTTTTACAAGCTTGGTTTACAAACTTTGATTTTTCCAAACTTCGATTTTAATAAATTTGCCACATTCTGGTATCTATGCAGGTATGTTGTGGATATAATAAGCTTACATTCAAGGTTACAATAATTAAACACATTTAATAACACCTGGCAAGAAAAAGCATGTTTACAGCAGTATAAATTGAAACAATATGAAAAAAAAAACTTAACACTTGAAAATACCATCAAAGTATTCGAAAATCATCGAATGAATTGGCTGTATTGTAACAATCCCCATTTCACGCATTTAATCAAACCTACCAAGTATGCTTCTTCCTCATCACTCAAAACTGTCTGGCCTCCAACTTTCTTCTGGTGCCTTTTCTTCAGTTTATCACCCAATGTTGATCTGGGCACTCCAAACTTTTCTGCTGCTGCCCAGACACTCAAAGTTCCCTTTTGAACAGCACTGATTGCTTTCTGAAGACTTTCTTCAGTATACTTTAATTTCGCCCACCTACCACATGAACATACTTTCGTTGCATGGCCGAAGTCACCTCCTGTTTTCACGTTTTCGATCAAGATAATTTCCTTTGAAATGACTTCAGCAGGAATAATAAAAGTGAAAGTTGAAATGACATTATGAAACTTGTACCTAACAATTTCCGACAATAGTAAAATCTTAGATGGAAACCATAAACCACTGCAGCCAATTCTTTCTGAAGTTGTGAAAATTATCGAAATTTCAAAAAAGTTGCGAATTTCACTGACAATTTCAGCTCAATTTGCCGGGATTGACAACCACGTGTTTTCGATGAAGTGTAGACCTGCCCACATTCAAAAATATTTCGTGGGTTTTTAAGTTAAGCCCTATTCTCACTAGATGGCTGTATATTGTTTGTTACCAGACTGGCCGAAATCACCCCATCTTACGGTACATTATTTTTATTGTTTATAGCTATCTTTCGTCCTTTCGGACATCTTCAGTAGCTTTGTATTAATTGAAATTCTTTGGATTTTTTAAATAGCTAACAATGGTTTCTGACAATAGTTTCTTACTTTAGATAGTTACATTGTTGTCTTAGTTAATATACAATATTATATTTTCTTTTGTCGAATAATATTTTCAATTTTTTTTTTTTTTTTTTTTTTTTTTTACTTAATTTCTATTTACATTCAGCTTTTAATCACATATTTCTCTTATTTTTGCTTAAAATTTGGTTGAACAGTAAGTTACTGTCTATCAGTTCAAGTTTATTTAATATTTCTTGTGGGTAATTTTTATTTAGCATAAAGATGATTAAATTTTCAATTATTATTAAACTGCTTTGCAATGAAATTGCCCCACCCACAAGGAGTTATCCGAATGAGCCAATAGTAGGTATACAGCAAGAGATACATCTGAACACACTTTTATTATGTTATGGAGCCAAGACGTGCACTCGTTTGTACAGGGTGTCCCAACGAAAAGTGGCATCAGTAGGTTGTGGCACCACCTCTAGCGGCGATGCATTGTTCCAGCCGCAGGTGTATGTGATCATACAGGTGGCGAATGTCATCTTGGGGTACCTCTGCCCAGGCTTTGGTGAACCTGCTGTGTCAGTTCATGGAGATTGTGGGGTGATCGTAAACGATGTCCCACACGTGCTCAATTGGCGATAGGTCTGGGGACCTTGCGGGCCATGGCAGGCAGCTGACATCATGCAGACATGCCATGCTCATGTTTGCCGTGTGCGGTCTGGCATTATCCTGCTGAAAGACTGCGCTAGGTATGGTGTGCAGAAAGAGCAGTAATATGGGCTGCAGAATCTCTGTGACATATCGTACTGCTGTCAGGGTGCCTTGGATGGTGATTAAAGACGTTCTGGTATCATAGCCGATCGCACGCCAGACCATGATTCCGGGTGTTGGCACGATAGCGATACCGAATGCATTGTTCATTGGCATGTTCCAATGGTCTGCACCACACCTGTCCACATCTGTCGTCGGTGTCCAGACAAAAACGGGATTCGTCGCTGAAGACCACCGGGCGCCATTCCATTCGCCAGCCCACTCATTCACGACAACATTGCAGTCATATCGCGCGGTGCTCAGGTTGTCCAAGGAAGATACAACAATGGATGCCTGGCAGACATTATCGCTATTGACACTGGAGCAGTACAGGGAATAGTGATGTTGTCGCACAGTTGCCGCAGGGTGATGGTTCTGACCGCTAGCGCTGTTCGCAGAGTCCACCTATCGGTAAAAGCTGATGTGCTTCTCCGGGCCCCAGAGCCTGGTCTTCTGGCATGTGTGCCTTCCTTTCGCCATTGCCGCCAACATTGGCCTACCGTCCGAGTGTCCCGCTACATGGACAGCAATCCGTCTGGTTGACCATGTTAATCCGACCTCATTCAAAGTCTGTTAATTGCGTGAATGGTTGTTGTGAATATTTAGAAAACTACTTGAATAATTATCCTGAAACTTCAGTTTTATAAAGAGCATATTACACCTCATACATTTCAGTGAAGATTTTGTCCTGAAGGTAAATAGGGAACCAGCAACAGATTGAACAAAAAAATAAGTTTGGGATCACCCTGTAAAAAAATAATCCTTGAAATGTGTTGTAGCTGTAACATAAGATTCTGAAACTTCTTTTAGTTTGGTTCCTTTGTCTGAGGTTAGCATGTATATTCATGGAGATATAAAGATTTCTTTAAAAAATTCGAAATTTCTTCCTAAGTTTTTTGTTTATAACATGCAGGGTTTTCAACTCAATACAATTCCATTTTCAGGAAACTGGACAAACTGCAGTACAGACAATACGCTGTAATCTATATACTAAAACTCTTGCATGTATTTATTTATTTATCTGTAATTCTATCTCTTCCTAGACGCTTTGAGCTAGCGATTTGAAATTTTCAGGGCAGGCTTATCAATAAAGGACCTGCTCTATCGCCAAAAATCAGCCCCCTACGACCCCCTCTTCCCCACTTTCTGGGGTTTTCATTTAAAATTATCTGCTTTTGCTTTGTAATTCCTCTCAACAGATGGCGCGAGCAGGCGAAGCCGCGGGTAATAACTAGTCAGAGTATAAAAATATTAAATATTTGATGAAATATGAGCATTTTTACTAAATAATGTTTAACTGTGCATGCACAAGAGTTACTAAAGTGTCTTTTGCATAATTTATTAGCCAAATGTATAATGCTACTCTTATAAAAAGCCCAAGCAAATATCGTGAAAATTCAGAAAGATATCTCCGATAGAATGAGTTGAATTTCAATTGCTCTCAAAAATAAACAAAACTATAAACAATATTTTAATATTCTGATTACAGGGTGTTGTCTTTACTGTAGTTTGTCAGGTTTCCTGAAAATGGAATTGCATTGGATTGAAAACCCTGAACATTATAAACAAAAAATTTAGGAAAAAATTTCGAATTTTTTAAAGAAATCTTTATATCTCCATGACTATACGTGTTATTCTCATACAAATGAACACAGATAAGTAAAAGAAGCCTCATAATCCTATGCTAAAGCTACAATGCATTTCAAGCATTATTTTTTACAGAGTGATCCCAAACATTATTTTTTTTTCTTCAATTTGTTTCTGTCCCCTATTTGCCTTCAGGACAAAACCTTCATTGAAATAAATATATGGTCTTTAACTTTACACTCCAGAAGTTTCAGGAAAATTCGTCAAATATTTTTCGACAAAACATCTAAAATCAAAGATGTTCTATTATTTTCTCTAACCCCTGTATATTAAATTTGAACAAGAATACACAACCATCTAAAATAACACAATCTCCAGGAAAAAGTCATACAAATTGTATATTATATTTAGGCAGAAAATGTGCAGGACACATAAAATAACTGATTTTATTTGCTTGCCTTTGCAATACACAATACTCACAGTATGGCAACCTCCAATCAAGTGAAGACCCTGAGTGCTAACATCAATACTCTGTGAAGCCCCTATGCAGGTCACAACAGCTGCTCACCTGATGCAGCATATGAGGGGGTGCACTAATATTTTAGCCAGGAATGCTGCACGCATCTTGCAAACACCATTCTTTTAGCACTTTTCGAAGTACTCTCTCCAGCTTCTATACAAAGTTTCATCCTCCTTAACAAGTCAGACCTGCATTTTTCCAGTCCTAAGCAGTGAGCTCCAAAATGTAGTCATTGTATGCTGCAAGGACATCATCGTCACATCGAAATGGCCCCCCCCCCCCCCCCGAGCTTCCTTTGATTGTGGGAAACAAAAAGAAGTCGTAAGGTGCCATGTCTGGAGAATAGAGGGGATGCGTCAACATATTGACCCGATTTTTCACAGAAAAACCATGGCATATCCTGGGGCGTTGTCATGATGCTTCTCCTTCCATTTTTCTAGGATTTTTGGCATGCAGGATGTAGCATACCATTCTGCTGAACCATATTTTTGTTTTCAAGCAGAACAGTATACACATGGCCAATGGAACAGAGGAAAGTTGTCACCATCATCTTCCCAGCACTCCGAGAATGTTTGCAGTTGTATGGTGGTCCTTGTCCTTTGGGGACCCACTGTTTGGATCATTTTGGGGTTGTAATACTAGAGCCATGTTTTGTCACCTGTGCTGATGTTGTTGGCACATTTTGATACCCATTGTTGAACCTTTTGATCAATTCTTGGCACCACTGCACTTGAGCTCTGCTCTTGGGTCAACAATGAGGAATCCATTGTGATAAAACCTTCCTGAGTTGCAGTGGTCTGCAAGATTGTTTTACCCACTGATGATCCGATGCCCAGGCTTGCCTCAATCTGGGAATAGATTACTTGATTGTCATTTGCGATCATATCTGACACAGCATGGATGTTTTGTAGCTTAACTGCATCAGCTTGCCATCCACTGTGAGGTTTATCTTCAAGTGACAGTCCTGTGAAACTCAAGATACCAGAACGAATTGTGGCTTTACTCGGAGCTTTGCCAAGAAAAGACTGTTGTAAAGTTTCAAAACAATCCAGCATTTCTAAACCTTTGGAATAATCATAGAAGATCATAGCATGTCATGCCTGCTGATTCAGGTCCATTTTTACATCTATCTGCCAGTCCATGAGCTTTAGAATTGTGCCATGCAAAAACAATACAATGTGGCACTTGACCATATGATAGAATGAAGTTTTTGGAGAAAGTAAAACGCATTTGGTGGGATGCATGGCAGCATTCCTGGCTAAAAACTTTTAGAGTGCCCCTTGTACTGTCATACAGAGCCTAGTTACAGCCCACCGTGCTGTTTCAACCTGTTGGCAAAAGGTGGTAACATCTCTTGGTAACTGTGGAAGGCAACAGATGTCTCTGTATGTGGCTCCATACATGTTGATTTGAGATGGATCCGATGATGTGGCCAGCCAAAGCAAGATATTCAGTCTGTAGAGCAGCTACCCGGCTGTTGTGTAGTCCTGTATTGTCCTGCTGGAACAGTCGGCCTTGCACGGTAGCCATGAAGGGATGACGATGAGCTGCATATTGTTGACTATTTAGATTCCCCACTTTGCAGATGAAAGGAGTCATAGGATATTGCAACCCACACCATAACACTAGGTGAAAGCCCTGTGTTGCATTGAGTCAAATGTGCATCTTGAAGCTCTTCATCCAACATCGCCACATATGTTGTCTCCCATTATCTGTTCCAAGACAGAAGCTGATTCATTACCAGCGTCGCTCTTCCCTTGCATTTCATTATCTGTAGATCCCCTGAACGTGCACAGGGATGTTTACCAATGAATGCACCTTGAAACTGTGCTGATAACATGCTCCACATCAGTGGCTATAAATTGATATGACCAATCAGACCTGGAAAGACCATTAATGAACACACTCTCATCCTGGGTCAACTGATAAAACACCCTGCGATGACATTATTGAATACAGAAATTTGTATCCATTCTCTGAAGCAACCTTTGATAGGAGAGGAGTCCAAGCACTAGGGGTGCACTAGACAATACCAGACTGCTGCACAACCTAGAAATGCTTGCATTTTCTTATATATGATTCCCCTAATAGCAGTTTGCTTGACTCACTTGCGTTATATAAATTTAGAATCAATTTATCTAAAAAGTTTATCTCTAAATGAAAAATATCTTCTGTAATAAATTTAATTGCTTGGTTGCTGTTTGTTTGGGTTTTTTTTTAATCCAGAGTTAATTTCAGTGAGCATATTATAATACTTCTCCTGCATAATGAAATGTTTCTACAACCTCTGACAATTAAGTTCGGTGAATGAGTTCACACAACAAAATGCAAAACAGATAGAGCCACATTTACTTTATTGTCCTTCGAAATAATCACCCTGGAAGGCAATACACTTTTGGGATCGGGTGTATAAGTCCTGGAAGCTCCTTAGGGATGGCTTTAAGTTCACGTGTCACATTTGCTTGAATGTCCGCAAATCTGTGTCCCTTTAAGGCCCGTTTCAGGCGTGGGAACAAGAAAAAGTCTGCCGGTGCCAAGTCTGGTGAATAAGGTGGATGAGCTATGGATACGACCCCTTTGTTGGCCAGAAACTGTTGCACGATTACGGCAGTGTTCCTCTTTGATCCATTATCCACAGTTACGTGCATACGCTACACCTTCAACTGAAAAAACGAGCATCTGCTAAACCATTGCACACACAAACGTGACCTGTCTGAACTTGCTTAAACAATTTCTGGGCTTGTATTCACATGCATTGTTACTCGCGTAAAGCTCGTACAGATTAGGGTGTGACGTCATTCACCAAACTTAATTGTCAGAGGTTGTAGATTTCTAAACTAAATACGGGTTTTTTTTGAACTTCACAAAATTACTCTTTTTACACTCTTATAATTAAATAAATATTAGCTGCACTTGGCTATATGCCACAGTCATTAAAATTTTGATTTGATCTTTTCCCTTTCCTGTTTAGAAGCGTGGCTTATACTAAAAAAGCATGATGGCTTCTCATTTCTAATGAATTTTTTAAATCCTTTACTTTACTGTTAGTGTCTTGCAGTACCAAAAGATAAAGGTATGGAAGTCACTGGTGTTTGCCCTTCACGTTTGTTTGGAATGAAGGGGATTCCTATTGAAATTCACTCAGTAAGGCACATTGATGGAATTGTTGCCATTAATTTCACAATTCCTATTAAGCAAGGTAAATAGATAATTTTACTGAAACATACCAATTTTAATTATGTAATCATTTTCTAAAAGGCATTGAGAATGTGTTTGGTTTTTTAATCATGATTTGTAATCTTTCTTTTTAAAAGATTCGCTGCTTGATCCAGAAAAAATTCAGCAAGATGTCCATTTCATTTGGGCAATGGGTCACTTGAATCATAAGCTTGAGCCATCTTATCATTATTTGCGCAATACTGGTGAGGGTAATCTTCCCATCCATTCTTTAGCCTGTTTGGATTTTTTCCTTCAGAAAATGATTCTCCTTTGGAAAAGAAACTATATAAAATTGTTCACATTCCAGGCTCTATCAAGCTTAATTTTGATCGCCAGCAGTCTGCTAAGCATTGTTTTTTGTTTACTAAACCAAGAAGAGAAAAGGAACAACCATGGGGACCTCTGTATATTGCAGACCCTAAATTAACTGTCTTCAACGTTTCTTTGGGACCTCCAGCCGGATCACGAGGCTATGAAGGAATAACTGGTAATGAAAACAGAGTATTTGCGATTAGTAATTTTAACTCATTATAGAAATTTCTTCAGACTAAATTAATTTTTTAATTAAGCACTTGAGGACCATTAAGTCAAATGAAAATAAATAAAAGGCTGTCTTTTTTTTCCTACACCCACAAAATACACTGTCAAGCCACATTATTATGAGTGTCTTACTTTGCCATCAGCAACAAAATGCCAATGAAAAAACGGCACTTGGTGGTTATAAAAGGTGAGATCTCTGTATCAATTGTTGCTGTGGTGATCACTGCCTTTCAGGCCAAGCGGGTAGCATTTCTGAAACTGCACGGTCTGTAAAATGTTCACTGTTTCTGTGATTAAAGTGTATCATGATTGGTCAAATGGCATTATTGAGAATTAATGGTGTGGAAACTCCTGAGCACCACACATTGTTGATGCAAAAGGTGAACATCAACTGTAAAGATCTATGAAACCTCTGAAAGAATTACCCCGCAACTGTTTTTGAAAGAAAACAAGCTGAGACTGATAGTATTATGCTCTAACATATTTATCTTGGCACTGTCACCCGATTTGGTTATTTATCAAGGTAAATCTGTAAATATCGACTGTCTTCCCTGGGCAGATATTCCAGTAGGACAAATAGTCAGAGTTTCCCTGAGATTGGTTCGACCAAGATTTGCAAGTATTTTCCTGGCCCCTTAATTATCCAGACCTAAATCCACTTGAGAACCTTTGGGATCTCCTCTATTGCAATGTTCATTCTATGCATCCTTCACCATCTCTCAGCTACATTGGAGTCTGCCTGGCCCAGGTACCAGTGGACCTTTTGCAGCATCTTATTGATTCTCTCTCACTGCTGTAGCTTTTTGGTCACTAGCTGTCACTGTAGTTTTTTTGGTCATTTGATGGTCATAATAATGTGACTTAACTGTGTATTCCAGACATTTATCCTGTCATCATTATAGAACTTTGACTCAGAATATTAGAATAAGGAGAAAATCAGTTCACTTGAGTAAGTAATTTATTTTGTTAGGCCTAAATAGTAGTTAAATGCAAGTTGTTCAGTTGTATAGTAAGGTATTTTAACCAAATTCCTTGTAAATGCAGCAGTACATCTGAAATCACAAAATTAGAATACAGTCACTTGCCAGTTCAAAAAATTAAAATACATCAGCTGAAAAATGAGGTTTTACAAACAAACCAAAGGTAATTTCCTGGTTATCACAATCTTAATATTGTGTAGAATCTCCTTTTGCTCTGATGACAGCTTTCTGGCAGGCATACTGATGACAAGTGCAGAACATTGTCATCCACAGTGACAGATGACAAAACTATTTTTATAGATGCAATAATTTCTGTCTTGGTACTTGGAGTTTTAATTCGTAATTGTTTCTTCATAATTTTCCACAAATTTTCAATCAGATTCATATCCAGGGAATTGGCTAGCCAAGGAAGGATATAAATTTGCCTTTCACCAAGGTATTTATGGTGCTCTTCGGTGTATGACATGATGCGTCATTCTGTTGGGAAATGAAATCATTGTTGCACAAATCTTCGGCTGAAGACTGTATAAAGTGTTCTAGTACTTCTTGGTAAACTTCCGAATTTACACACATCCTTTTAATGTACACAGCCCCTGAACAACACCACCTAAAGATAAGGCCTGAGTGCGGAAACATTATGCATTGTTATATCATCATAAAAAGTCATCTTTAATTGCATTTCTACCAATAATATGCCCTAAATTATGACTTTGTATCATGAGGTAACAATGCATGACGTTTCCGTGCTCAGGCTTTCTATTTGGGTCGTGTTGCCCTGACTATGACTGAAAGTTTGAGGCAGCTCTTCAGAAAAGGTTTCATGTTCAAATTGCCATACCCGTGGTCCTTGAATTTCATGCTGTACACAAAAAATGGTCTCATCACTAAAGAGCACACATTTCCAGGCATCAATAGTGGTTTAGGCCTTGGTGCTCGTAATGGGAACCCCATGTGATGCAGATGTCTCCAAACTGTTGAGCAGATGCATGGATTCCAGCTCATGTACACATTCACTGAATATATCAGACACTTCTGATACATTTCCGTCTCACAATCTTCACAAGCTGCTGGTCATCTCAAGCCATGGTGGAAGACTTATGTCTGCATTTCCTTCGGTTATTTGCAAATTGTCCCTTGTCACAGTGCTGTTTCAGTACAGTAAGGCCCTGACTTACGTCGTTTCGCACTTACATCATTTATAAATTTCCACTACTGTTTCGGTGTTACGTTACTTTTTCGCACTTAAGTCAAAAAATGTGATTTGGTTTCCCAAAAAAAATTATTAAAAATGGAACAGTGTTCAGATATTATCGTGAACCGTGAATGTTTCGACTTAATGTCGTTTCAACTTGCGTCACAGTTTTCGGGAACCAATTCATGACGTAATTCGGGGCCTTACTGTACTCTTGAAACAGTTGTTTGGGAGCATCTGGCATATTCAACAATTTTCTTCTGGCTTTTTCTTGTTTTTGAAAGGACAATGCTTACTTCTTTAATAGTGACAGAAATATCAGCTTTTTGTCCCATAGTGTTAGCCCTATTAACGCACATTCTATCCAGTGTATGTTTACACCATTATCTAATAATTCATTCATGTGTTCATTTGCATTTTCTAACGCTGTAAACCGATTAAGGAAATATTCTAATTTTTTGAACCAATGAAAATTCTTATTCTATTATGTGATTTCAGAATTTGTTCTCTCCAACCATAAAATTTTTAAATTCTTATTCTAATTTGCGCTGGTATGACCACATAATATGGATGCTGCAAACGGGTCTTCCTAGGCAGTTGTTATTTTCCAAGCCAGTGGGTAAGAGACCAAGGGATCAGCCTAGAAACCAGATGGCTAGACTACATGGAGAATCTGGGTTCGAGTTGCTTGGGTATTAGCATGGAGGACATGCACCTGATGGCGGAAGATTGCAATTGTTGGGGATCCTCCATAGGGCTGCTGCCCCCCACGACCCTAACAGATAAGCGGATTTGAAAAGTAAATAAGTACATTTTTACTTTGAAGCTCATATGTAAAGAATTAACGTTATTAAATCAATGTTAACTCCATTACCTTTTTTTTGGGGGGGGGAGGGGGAAGGACTTACATTCTTCAATATACTTGCATATTCTAATATTCTGAGTCAAAGTTGTATTACCATGCAGTGTGCTGGGCAATCATCATGCTAAAACATCACTCATTAATGCTTAGGTCTTCAAGCCTTACTAGTAATTCATCATGCAGAAAGTTTTCCTATTTTTCTCCATATTTTGGTACCCTCAAGGAAAGCAGGACCAATACTTTTATTACCACACCAAATGTTTATGAACCAATTTCAACATCTGAAGGTCAATGCCAGCGATCCTCTCTTGCAGCTGAATGAAATCATGTGGCGAAATGGGCACAAACACATGATCTTTGATGTAACCCCATAGATAAAAATCACATTTCTCATCAGTCTCCTCCAATGGTTTTAGCTGGCTTGTTTGGCACACAGGCAGCCAATCTTCTGAAACCAGGTGTATCATGATGAATTATTTTGTCTCTGTAGGTGCTTCTGTTTGATGCTTTGTCTGAAATCTCACTGTACCTTCACGACCGACTCGCATTTTGTAATATTACGAAAATCTACGCTTCCGTTATGACTGCCCTCAAGCAGCTAAATCTACAAATATGCCATGGTGCCTATTACGAATGCAAACTTTGAAAGAACCTCCGTCTGCTGATATAAATGTTTATGCTATGTCTGTCATAATTGCTGTTATATCGACTTCCAAAACCCCAGAGGGGCTTATGAATCATTCTGTACAGGCAGAAAAATGAATAGATGGCAGTACACTTTTCTGATGAATAGTTATAAAAAAGGATGAATTGAATCCATTAATTGGCAATATAAATTGTGGTGATAACAGTTCATATTGTAAAATACTTGAAAATACTGTATATTTCTGAAAGCATTAATGTTTACTTCATGTTTTTTTACTAAGGTTTTCCTCCATCTAATTTGGTGTGGTATGTAAATGGATTGTTGGCACCAGAATTGTATGTGAAAAGAGGACAGCAGTATATATTTTCAATTGAAGGAGGAAATGATGTTCATAATCCAGGCTATCACCACCCATTTTATATAACCGATGACAGCAAAGGTGGTTATGAAACATTTTCTTCCAAAGAGAAACACGTAAGACAGCACCTGAAAAATATTAACCATGTCCAAAAATATGGTATAAAAAATATGGTATACATTCAACATTAGCAACAATGTTAAAAACACCGTTAATAGATTTGAGAAGTCCATCATTCTGTTGCCAATTTTTTTTTCGAATTTGGGATTTTGACATCAGATTTAGATAGACCATCAAAGAGTTCCTGCCACATTTTAACTTTTGTTTAAGTAAAAGTTACAATATGCACATGCGTCCTATCTACTTGGGAACATGGTCAAAATGGTGGTTTAAGTTAACGTTTTGGTCCTTCAAGCCTGGTCACGGCACCTTTATGTTTAACCATCATTTTGGCCATGAACCCGAATAGATATGACATTTGTGCTATTATAACTTTTACTTACTTTTTCATACTTTATCTGAATCTGAAGCCAATTTTTAAAATTTTTTTTTTCTTCTGATTTTGACAACAGAACGACCGACTTTGAGAATACATCAATGATGGTTTTAACTAACATCAAGCATTCTCAGCTGATTTTGGTATTGTAAATGTTTAAAACCAAATACATATTTTTGGACAGAGGGAGTAGAAATAAACCATCTGTAGGATAATAAAATTTAATTAAAAAAAAATCTACATCTAAGCATTGGTTAACTCATCACTGTATATTCTCTCACCTTCCATGCTTTTTCAAAAATTTAGGGCATCAATTTTTATGCTGGTGTTTCTATTGACCACAAAGGAAGGCCTATTCCAATAGCAGGTAAGCATATAAAATTCACTCAAGTGAAATATAAATTAATCATTATCGCTCTTTGAATATTAAAGGATGTCCCAAAGTTTAGAGTGGCTTTAAGCTGTAATAATAACTTCAGACGTATTAATGATATGAAATTACAAAAGAAAGCCATTGAAATTTTAATTATAATAATTTCCAGACTATAGGTCACACTTTTTCCAAAAATTTTGGCTCCTGGAGGGTCATGCAACCAATACAGAGAATTCGACTTATACGTGAAATTTAAATGAAAATTCAAACGTTTTAGTTTCAAAAACATCGGTTAGTAGCCAATACTGGTAAAAGTGCACAATAGCATCCCTTAGCTTCCATGGCTGATATCATTAAGACTGCTCGTGTTCATGTTCTCCGTTTCTTAATATCTCAGTTCTAGTTAATGAGTAAGTAATTTGCCTTACTTTTTGAACTTATTAATTACGGATTTCACACAGAAAAAGTCTCCAAACTACTGTGATGGCCAACATCGCAACTGAGTCACCATATTGAATTGCTACTAGAAAATTCGAAATGTTGCAGCTAAAATATTGCAGAGAGTTCTCATTCATTATTAATCATATTTATTTAGGAATTAAGGAAATTAAAGAATTATTTCTGGTAAATAAATTGTAGAATGGTCTAGGACGTTTTTATCAGGTTGTTGCATCTCAAATGTCGGATTGCAAAGGTCATCTTTAATGGCCCTCTAGAAAGGACACCTTCACATGTGCTATTCGAAATAACCCCTATCGCAATCCAAACATTGTTGCCAACGATTTGGAAGCTTCTCGAGCCCTCTCCGATAGAATCTGTGGTGTATTGTGGGGAGTAAATCATGAAGCAAATGCACTCTCTGCTTGCTCATTAATAACTGCCTTTACTTTCGTTTTAGGTGTAGTAACAAAACATCAGATGCCATCTGTTGGCGGTATACAGAACCACATCTTTAAAAGATCGAACATTATTATTTTAATATTATTAATTAAACAATAACATACATTACACCTTCCCGCGTAAGATAAAAATATACATGCAAAAAAAATTATAAATTGAGTCTCTGTGGTGGCTTTTGCAATCTTTGTGACCGCCGAACAGTTTCTGACTCCAGAACGCCATCTGAAATTCCCGGATCAGGTGGAATGATCATCTGATCATGACAACGTCCAGAATCAGAGGTTGAAGATTCTTCAGACACTCTTGGAGCAGATTGTACTGTAGATTGACCGTCAGCATTTGGTTGATAGTTCTCTTTAGCAATAGGAACTGTAGTACTAGAATTAGGAAAAATGATGTCAGGGTATTGCACAAGTGATTTATCTGTAGCATGAGATTCAGCTGCATGTCTCAATTGATCCACATGGCGTTTCCATATCAAACCATTACTCATTTCAATCTCAATATTCCTTGGTCCCAAAACACGTAGTATTTTTCCGTTCATCCACTTGTCTTTATGACGATAGTCTCTCGCCCACACGTAGTCACCTTTATTAAAATTTTTATTAGTACCACCATAGTAAAAGGTTTGTTTTTGCTGTTTGTTTAAGACAACACTTTGTAAGTTGGGTCGAATCAGATCAAATCTTGTACGAAGATTTCTTCCAAAAAGTAACTTAGCAGGTGTCTCACCCGTAGTTGAATGAGGAGTCACACGGTAATTCATCAAAAAACGTTGAAGAGCATCCTTCATTTTAAGACCTGCATTTACACTAGCTTTTAGAGAGTTTTTAAAAGTTTTCACTGTATTTTCTGCAGCACCATTAGTAGCTGGATGATTTGGTGCTGAAAACTTGTGAATCACACCATTAGATTCTGTGTATGATTTAAATTCTTCTGATCAAAATTGTGGTCCATTATCAGTAACCAAAACATCAGGTAGTCCGTATCGGATAAACAGATCACGGAAGACAGCAATAGTGGACTCTGACGTAGTCGAATTCATTTGAAAAATTTCTGGCCATTTCGAATAACCGTCGATAATCACCAGAAACATGCATCCCATAAATGGCCCTGCAAAATCAGCATGCACTCGGGACCACGCCCTTTTTGGAAACTCCCATGGATGAAGCGAAGCCTTGGGTTCAACATTTCTCAATTGTTGGCACCATTTACAAATTGCAACAGTCTCTTCGATTTGAGAGTCCAACTTGGGCCACCAAACGTATGAACGAGCCAAAGCCTTCATTTTGACAACACCAAAATGTTCTTCATGAAGATATTCCAGAACTGTTTGTCGTAGCGAAGCTGGAATGACCACTCTTAAACCCCACATTATACATCCAAGTTCCACCGTCAATTCATTACGGCGGCAAAAATATGGCTTTAGTTCCTCAATTTTGATATATTCCGGCCATCCATTTTGAATCATTCGGGAAACTTGAGCTAAAACCTTATCGGTCCTGGTATGTCGTGCAACATCTTGAAATGATAACGATATATTTTCCATGGTTTTTATAGAAAGACACTGAACTTCGTCTGTTTCTTTAACTGGATCTTCGGTATTTTTCATTGGCAACCTTGACAACATATCTGCTACCACATTGTCATTTGAAGATAAGTAGCGTATTTCATAGTCATACCCAGATAAAAGCAAAATCCAGCGTTGCATTCGGGGATTCATCGTTCCCGGAATTTCCTTTTTAGGATCAAACAGTGTTATCAATGGTTTATGATCTGTCCATATGATAAATTTTTTACCAAACAAATATTGATGAAAACGCATTATGCCAAATACTATTGCCAATGCCTCTTTATGTATTTGAGAATAATTTCTTTGAGCAGAATTAAGAGTTTTAGACGCAAACATGATAGGCCTATGTTCTCCGGCTATTTTATGTGCTATTGTAGCACCCACACCATACGCACTAGCATCACAGAATAATTCTATTTGTTTTTCTGGATTAAAATGGATCAAAACACCTGAATTTATTAAACGATTTTTTGCTTTCTCAAATGCCTTTTGACAACTAGTATTCCATTTCCACTTTGTCCCCTTTTTTAAGAGCGAATGCAAAGGTCCTAGAATAGTACATAATTGGGGTATAAACTTCCCATAATAATTCAATGCACCTAAAAATGATTTTAATTGACTAACATCCTTTGGTTTTGGAGCATCAACGATAGCTTGTAACTTTTTAGAGACAGTTCTCAATCCTTGAGCATCTATTACATGCCCTAGGTATTCAATAGAATTTTTCATAAATTCACATTTACTTCTTTTTAATTGTATTCCTGCCTCTCTTAGTCTAGTTAATAATGCATCTAAATTTGAAAGATGATCTTCATCATCAACACCAGTAACTAATAAATCATCCTGAAATCCACAAACCCGTGGTAAACCTTTTATAATTGCATCTATCGTTCGTTGAAAAATAGATGAGGCTGGAGTAATTCCAAAGGGCATCCTTAAAATCTTATATAATCCCCATGGTGTATTTATTACCACCAACTTTTGGCTTTCCTCATCTAATTCAATTTGATGATACGCACCTACCAAATCAATTTTTGTAAATTTTTGTTCACCATTTAACGCAGCAAAAATGTCTTCGATCTTAGGAAGTGGGTATGGATCACGTTTTAAATAAGAATTAATGCTCATTTTAAAATCTCCACAAATTCTAATCCCTCCATCCTTTTTGATGATGGGTACTATAGGTGATGCCCAATCACTTAGTTGAATGGGCTCAATTATCTGATGTGCTTGCAGCCGCTCCAACTCCTTCTTTACCATAGGTTGAATATGGTATGGAATGGGTCTTGCCTTGGCTGAGCACCATCTTGAATATCTAAATGAGCTTTATAATCTTTAATTTTTCCAAACTTATTATCCTTAAATAACTCTGAATGTTTCTCTAACACACTATCTAAAGTCAGTTTTGGAATATTTCTAAGTAAATGAACCTCACCCCAGTTAACTTTAAATATCTCTAACCAATCTCGTCCTAATAGTAAAGGACCATCTCCATCAACCACATAAATTGCGAATGGTTGCACTTGCCCATTATATTCAATATCAATTTTAAACCACCCCATCGGGAAAATTCGTTCACCCTTATAAGGTTTCAAAATAATATCATTGGGCTTCAGAGGTATATTCTTAAAATGATGCGAATAAACATTCTCAGAGATGACTGTTATAGCAGATCCACTATCTAATTCCATAGAAAATGCCTTTCCATTTAGTTTTACATTTAACATTATTGGCTTGCCACCAGATCTACCCAATTTCAAAAAAGGAACTTCTTCTAGCTCATTTAAATCTAGTGCATGAGCTGATCGTTCTGCCTGTGGATCTTTACCAGTTAGAGGTTGTATATTCTTATTAGATTTAGATTTACACACATTCATAAAATGTCCCACTTTTTTGCAATTCTTGCATACTCCTTTGATTGCAAAAAAATTAGAATGATGGTGGTTTGTTTTACCACATCTAAAACAAGGTTTAAATTTCCTTTTGTTCTGGTTTGAATTCTTTGATCCTGCCTGAGGATTAGTTACATGCAATTTATTAATAGAGACATCCTCCTTCCCCTTTAATTCCAATACATCCTTTTGAGCAATCTCCAATGCAGTAGCTAATTTAACTGCTTCAGTAAAATTTAATTTTTCTTCGGATAGTAACTGTTAAAATTAATTCATTTTTTAACCCATGAATAAACTTATCCTTTAATCGATCATTTAAAGTATCTGCAAAATTACAATTACAATTAATTAAATTACAATTAATTGTCTTAAGGCTGCTACATATTCAGAAATACTTTCGTTTTCTCTTTGGCTCCTTTTATTGAACTTGTATCTTTCAGCAGTAATATTTGGTGCTGGACTTAAATGATTTTTAACTAATTCAACTATGTTTTTAAAGGATTTAGTAGCGGGCTTATCAGGAGAACATAGGTTTCTTATTAAACCATAAGTACCTCTGCCAGTCAGAGTCAATAAAACTTGTACCTTTTTATCATCGGCAATAGAATTGGCTTCGAAAAAATTTTCTACTCTCTCGATATATGAATCCCAATCTTCCGATTTGCAATCAAATTCTCCGATGTTTCCCACAGTTGCCATGTCGTTAATTGATCATGATTTTCACTAAAGTTTTGGTCAAACAAATGTTTATGCAATTGTATCTGCCACTTGTTGTTGTTCTTTTAAAATAGCTATTGATGCTTTGAATTCAATATTCATAATAGAATTCATTGTTTTAAAACAGTTCAACGATCCTCGTCGCCATTTTGTGGTGTATTGTGGGGAGTAAATCATGAAGCAAACGCACTCTCTGCTTGCTCATTAATAACTGCCTTTACTTTCGTTTTAGGTGTAGTAACAAAACATCAGATGCCATCTGTGGGCGGTATACAGAACCACATCTTTAAAAGATCGAACATTATTATTTTAATATTATTAATTAAACAATAACATACATTACAGAATCCATGGTCACGGGACTCAATAAACTCCCGGAATGCGTTTTTGACGTCTGCTTGGGTTCGACGTCTCTTGGGTTCCTCTGGAGAAAATTGTCCAGGCTCTGGAAAAGATGGTAGTCGGTAGGGGAGAGGTCTGGAGAGTATAGAGGGTGTAGAAGCACCTCATAGCCCAGAGCCTATAGCGCCTGCACGGTCGTTCGTGCAACGTGCGGATATGCATTGTCATGCAGCAGAAGGATGCCTTTGTGATGCACAGTTTTGTGTGCATATGATGCAGTTCAGGACAGTAGGTCGCAGCGGTGATTGTCTTCCCCTGCTGCAGGAAGCTGTAATGCACTACACCACAGATGTTCCACCAAACTGTAACCATGAGCTTCCTGGGGTGCAGCGGGAGTTTAGGGAACTGTCATAGGGGTTCATTAGCATCCAGCCACTGTGCTGACTGTTTCATTGGCATCCAGCCACGTATAGGAGCCACTTCTTGTCGCAGGTGACAATGCAATCAAGAATCCCCGCTTCTTCATGGCACAAAAGCAATTCCGTACACACCTCAACCGACGCTCTTTTTGGTTTTCTGTAAGTTCATGTGGGACCTGTTTGTCCTGCATTTTCACCTTGCCGATAGTCCTAAGGTGTCTACTGACAGTCGACGCTGATACAGGATGATCCCCTGCAAGGTCCTGAACAGTTTTTGACGGGTCCTCTTCCACAGATCGCTTCAGATCAGCGTCATTCAACACACTGGGCGGTCTGCTGCGTGGCTCATTTGCCAGGTCCGTCACTCCCGCCTGGAATTTTCGGAATCAACATTGGACAGTATGTTCGTTTATGGTGCTTAACCGAATACCTTATTGATGTTTCGAGAGGTGTTGGTTGCAGTGGGATTCAACCTGAACTCGTAATGCAGTATCACACGTAATTCGTATGAAGTCATGACTATCTTCGCTTGGGTTCAAACGCTATTAAATATCAGCGCAGACATGCAAATTTCAGGCAGCTGGTCACTGATAGGTTTATCTCGGGGAATGTACCACTTTGCTATCGGTACTTGCTACTTAACGTGGAAACCATGCTAAAGCACGGAACCCACCTCGAAATCCGACATTTGATATGCAACGACCTGATACTTGTCAAGCCATATAGAGCGACTTTATAGTGAATGCACGACACATTATTTTTCTTGCATTTTTGCTATGCGGTTTATATAAAGGTGTGACTTAAAATATATGAACAGCCAAAACTGTGGACACAAGGTTAACACGAAAGGAAGAAAATAAACCACTATTCTACATAAGTGACTTTTATAAAATATAAACTCTTATGTACATTTCGGAGCTCTCTATCTCCTTTGTCAGTGAGAAACAACAAGTGATTTCATCACTGACGAAGGAGACAGAGCTCTGTGGAATAGTGATTTTTTTCCTTCTTTTCTTGTTAGTACAACTTATAATCCAGAAAATACGGTGATATAGATCTGTGCTGAAAAAACTGTTTTTAAAAATTTAACTTGCTATAATGCATTCATTGTGTTGAAATTGGAAATGGTACTTAAAACATCATTTCATGTACCATTTCTTCAGAAAATTAGATCTTATACAGTACAGGGAGTCCTCTTAAATTGAGACACTTGCTTCACACTTACGGCAAAAAGACAATAGAAAAAGGAGGTTTCTTAAAAGAAATTCTTAAGGAAAAAAATAATGCCTCGACTTAAGACTAGTTGACTGGGGACACATTTCACAGAAATTAATTGTGTCATAAGTACAAGGATTTTCTATATTAAATACAGGGTGATTCTTATAAACCTGTACTTTGAACTACGTTAATTTATCATAAATGATTAGACATAAATTAATAAATATTACATGACATGTGTTAGACGATGTAGAGCGCAAAACATCACGAAAGGATGCAATATTTTTACTAGGTTGCAAGTAAGCATATTTTTTAATCAGCTAATCAGCAATCAATACATCAGGATTTTTATGGAGTTTGTTGACCATTTGGAACCCACACAAGGCTACTTTAGCAAGATGGGACAACATATACATGACAACAATCCACTTTTTTTTCCAGAACTGTATCATTTACAAAACTTCATTGTTATCAAAATTGCCCAACCTTTTGAGTCCAAATTTTGTTTGTAGGGACATCTAAAAGAATGGTGTATGCAGTGGCGTAGCAATGCGTACTGCTCCAGGTGCCAGTCTTCTTACCCTTACAGAAGGCACCGCAAAGACAAAAATATAAGAAGACAGGCCAGTTACCCTGAGTGCCATTTAACCTTGTTATGCCACTGGGTGTATGTTAACATATCCATTATAGGGATTGATTGAAAATATGATCAGAGCTATCCAAAAGATTGATGGTCCAATTAAAAATATGATTGATGAATTTTTAATTTTTTTCATCAGGTCTTCTGATTGAAGTTGCTAAACATTGAAGAATGAGTCAATTTTCTTCTTCTAGGATATCTCACACAATCTGTTATCTATTCCAATATCTTATTCTTTGGATGATCTTATGGGATAAAATTACAAATATTTATTTATTTATTTATCTTTCAATCGCATACCAACTGTTCAAAAATCAGCGAGAGCAGTGTATAACAAAAGACAAATGCATTGAGAGGAGGGGAGTGATGGGGTAAAATTCCAGATCTATAAGGCAGATCTACATATAACAAATATTCGATAAAAAATAGTTTACAAAATAGTTTAAATAATTCAGCCAGTTTTCATTTGCTTGGATTCTTCTTATGACTAAATGACTTTTTGAAGCTGCTGATTCTTGTAACTAGTGACCATTAAATGGTACCCATGGTATCTTAAAGGAGAGAAACCATTTGTACATTTATAAATCCAACAGAACAAAAAGTCACTCCTCTATATGTCAGAACATGCTGCAAACATCATTCATGCTCCAACAGTATTTGACAATGAAGTTGATATTTCTATTACTAGGAGAAAATCTGAGGACTTTTAGCTCTCTGCTCTTCAAAAATGTGGGAGTTCTCCCAAATAATCATCTTAACTGCCAAAAAAAAAAAAAAAATAGATTCAGCCTCATCTCCTTCTTTTGTCATTATGTAGGATACATCATCTCAGTCCAGAAATCATCAGTTTGATTCTAATTATGAGGATGCACCATAATTTTTTTTTGGACAGGCTGACATCTCAATTGCATAAAACACATTAGAACTTATCCTAACTATAGAAGAAATCAAATTCAGGGTATTAGGAAATAAATTGTGAAATAACAGGCAACATCCAGGAGAATTGGATCATTTTCACATAAGATCAAATGATGTTATTAATGGAGTGGAGCAGAGGGCCAACCAAGGATAATGGGATTCTGAAATCATTTTTCAGAGCAAGACACAATGTCACAACTTATCACTTAAGTTAGAGATAAAAATATGATTAGGGTTGATCCAACTTTTAATACAGGATGTCTACAGATGCATGATGGTACATGTATTTTGCTTTAATCTGAGAATAGATCTGTAAAATGTCAGTGCAATCGAGAATAAAAATCAATCGAGTTATAAGCAGGCAAAATATTGTCATAATTTGTAGACACATATAAAATAATGCATAGTAGACACGCTGCAAAATGTTAAATTCAAAACATTGTGATATTCCATTTAAAATATATAGGTAGTATAATAGATTCTATAGATAAGGCATGGGTCTAATTTTGATCAAAGAAATACGAACAAAATTTTACACATTATACAGGGTGTCCATATGAAACCTCTCCGATTTCAAATGTTAATTGTAAGGAGACTATTAGTCCTAGAGCTTTACAGTTTGCAATGTCATGAAGAGCAACTCAAAAAGTTTTGCATTCTATTCTTTTGTAATAAATTAGCAAAGATGACAACAGCACAAGAGAGAACTCATTGCCTGGTGTGATATGCTGAAACGAATTCACTGCAATCTCTAGACATAATGGCTCTGGATTTCTTCCTGTGGGGTTATGTCAAAGATATGGTCTATGCTATACCTGTAATGATCTTCATGATCTTCACCAGAAAATTGTGGAATACATCAACTCAATCACACCGGGCATGCTACAGAACATATGGAATATCGACTGGACATTCGATGGACCCCATATAGAAATCCAATCATAGACAATATAAAACTTTACATCCCCTCTAGTGATTCTCCAGACATCAAGTCTATAATTACCATAAGTTCATCCCACATGATGTGAAGCATGTCCCTATCAATCTTTTGAAAAGCACTATTGATGCAAGCTTTCAGTTCTAGTAGGTTTGTTGGTAGAAGAGGTGTAAACACTCATTCATCTTTCACATAACTGCGTACAAAAAAATCGCAAGGGGTTAGAGACTGATATGAATGAAACTCAAGCACAGCAAAACAGATCATTGCTGTGCTCTCGTGGCATAAATCAGAAACAAATCTGCAACAAAAAAAATCTTTTTGAGTTTTTCCATACGTCTGCAAAGTTTTGTGACAATATGCCAAAAAATAAAGCTACAGTTAATTTATGAAATCGGGTCAATCATTTGTAATAACCTTGTACATTAATATTTTATTAAATACAGAGTGAATGCAAATGATTGCACCAGTTTCATGATTTTATTATAGGTGTATTGTTTAACACATCATCATTAAACTTTGCAAATACATGGAGCAACTCACCGAGTTTAAAAAAAAAATGCCTGGCAAACGTATGTTTCCGTTTGGGTCACTGGACAGCTACTGTTGCAAAATTAATGGATCAGTCATGTCAGAAATGATGATCAAAGAAGCTCCTATGGCCCCTAAACTTTCCTGATGTACCCCTTGTGACTTCTTTTTATGGGGTATTTGAAGGATTCAGTTTTTGTGCTGCTATTACTGGCTGATCTGCCAATATCGGGTTCATATTACTGATCTTTTGTTCAAATTGAAAGGGACATGCTTCATTGAGTGTGGAGCAGTGTGGAGTGAACCCGATTACAGACTTTTGTTAAATATTATGCCTACAATAAAATCATAAAACTGGTGCAATCATTTGTGTTCACCCTGTATTATCATTAATAAAATATTAAAATATGATTGGTATATATGAATAATATAGTGTTTTTATCTTTCTACAGTCAAAATAAAACTACATATAATATGTTATGAATACTTCAGTTACACATCTTTCTGTCACAGAGTTCAGATTTCATAATTTAGTCCAAAGGTGTTCAACTAATTTGCATTGCTTGCTTTGTTTATTGAGGACTTTTGTGATTGTTCCGTGAAGCAGCATCAGGAATTGCACGGGAATACAGTGTATCATTTTATTTTTTATATACGTACTTAAATATAAAAAACTTTTTTCCCCAAGCTGGCCATAACATTAGTTTCATATTGATCACACAAAGATTTAAAATACTTTTTTTTGCAATAAAATGATTTTCTTTTGTTGCTTAGTTTATTGTATTTCATTTTGTATATTATTTTTTAACGTACTTATTTTAAATATGCTTTACAGCTGGCCGCTTGTGTGTTTGGGAAAATCATAATCTTAATCCCCGTAACTGGGATGAATTTCCAACATTTTACCACCTTAGAAGTACATTAAAGCAAAAATGTGAACCTGGAAAGCCGTTCTTATTGGAATGGACGCCTGATGGCACAATTCCAAATGTAGTCTACTATCAGGTAATTTGCAATGTTAGTAGTTGGCTGTGTAAAATTTATACTGTATATTCCTACATGCCATAGTTACCGAAGGAATAAAGCTGAAGTCCTTTTCAGTTTATATTGAAGTAAAGAATGGAATGTTCTTTCAAATATGTATAACATTCCTTTTATTTTCTCAGTCATTTACACTTCTGGCCCCAGTCTCAAAATTCTTAACTGCAGTGATAAACCTATCATTTAGCATTGAATAAATCAAATTGTTTATTGTTTATTGGTAACATTCCAATGGAGTAAGCACAAAAGGGAACAGGGAGAAAATGCAAAAAAGCAAGGGGAAAAAGCTGGCAGCAGCCGTTTCTACAAATCTGGCTCTTACAATCAAATTATTTCATTTCACAGATGCTTGATATGTACACAGAGGTAAAGTCAGTAAAGCTTAACACTTATTATGTAAAACTCAAATTTTGCTTTCCTAAGCAGTAAAAAAAACAAAAAAAAACCATTAACACACCCTGCTTCTCTGTAAAATTACCATCTACATAAATTATCACAGGCTCTTATGTACATATCACAAATAAATTTAATATAAAATCTTCTATGTTTGTGCAGCATACTTAATGTTAAAATGGAATAAACCCAAATATTTTATTTGACATTGGAAGCTTTGATGCCACTCTATTCCAAAGACAAATGATGCAAAATACATTGAATACTGCAATGTTATAAAATTCTGGCATCAGAGCCTTGTATACTGCTTGTATCAGACTGACTGTAGCCTGCAGTTGAGACCACTGGTATACTTTATATAATCTTCATTTTTGGTCATTTCAGATTCCTCTTCATCATTTAAGCAGCTCTGACTCTTCAATATGCAAGTCAAATAAGCTTATAAAAAGCTTAAGGAATTTGGCTGTATTTACACAACATGGATGGAAACTAAGCAGAAAATTTTTAAAAGTGCTTTCAGTCTTCCTTTGTGACAGGAAGATAATGAACAAAATTAATTTTCTTAATGAACATTTCAACATATTCATCTATGGGCTCATCCAGTAATATAATTGTTCACCAGTGAGGTTGATAGCTGCACATTTCTGGTTGGTCAGTCCAGACATTCTGTTGCTAATCATTAACTTCTTTTAGTCTTATGATGATAAAAAATCAAAATTATCATCATCATCTACCAAAACTTTCTTATCACTAGAAGACCATATGCCTTTCTATATTTTGACATCTTTGTGTTATGAAAAATGCAAATTTAATATAAGGATCATTCAATGAAACATTAACTAAATGCCATGCTGTCTGAATTTTAGATACAGTGGATGGTAGATGGCAGCATCTATATTTATTGCTGAGACAAGGAGAAACAGCACACCACATACATGTACTCAGGTGACATAAGGGAATCGACAGGAAACTGTTATAAACAGCATTGTATCACAAATTTAGTTTTTGAGTTGTATTCACTCTGTTGTCTGATTCCTGAATTCTCTTAAATAGACTTTGCTTTGATAAAGGAGACCACTTCTCCACCATCACTGTGGTCAATTCCTGTATATGGGAAAGTTTTTGGGAAAGCCTGTTTGAAATGCAGCACAGAGTTTAAATGGTGTGCAGAGTTTTGGGGTGGAAGGGAGCATCCTGCAAATGGGAGATCTGTGCCCATGCTTCATACAGTGTGAACATCTATCCTGTGACTTTGATTTTAAAAGGGTCTGCATTTCATTTGAAGAGGTCCATGCTGCAGTGGAGGGAATACTTTCAGCTACAGAACACAAGCTTCTTTGTGTAAGCCACAATATGAGAAACTTGACAATTCTTGGGACAGCTGCCTGAACAACAGGGGTGATTACATGTAGCCACAACTGTTTAACCATATTTGGGAGTCTTTCTTAAGTGTATTGCTATTGCCAATCTACTCTTCATCTGTATCGGAGTCAGTTTCATTTGAACAACCCTTATACACTAGAATAGGCATCCAGCTATGGTCAAATTGCTTGAATATACCAAAGCCGGGTTGTTTAGAGTCAATTTTAGAATAACTAAATTAAGTTTTTTTTTGAAAATGCAAAATGTAAATATAGGGCGTTTCAAAAAAATTAAGCACACTTTATTAGATGTTACCTAAAAAATTTTCTGTAACAGCAAAATCGAAAGCTTACACCCCAAATTATTACATGAATTGAACGAAAATGACCCCAATCAAAGAAAACCATACTGCTACCTACATATAGGATATTAGTTGATAAGAATTTATTAGGGAAAGGATAAGAGTAACTGACTGCCACATTCAAAAGTATCTCAACGCTTAAGATAATCACTTTGAACACGTCTTGCTATTGTACAAGTCAGAGAGCAGTTATATTTATCCCTTGATGTCTGTATGAATTTAGTGTTTGAAGTGTGTATTCATTTTTTTAAAAATATCCTGTATATTATCAATATATGAGGGCGAGTCAAATAAAAGTGGGCCAACCCATCCAATGCAAAACTGGTGGTGCGGTCCATTATATGCGACGCATGTGCATTAAAGTTGTTTAATGCTCTCTGGGTTGAACATGGTTGCCTGACATAATGGCCGCTCCAAAAGATGAATAGCATGGTGTGGTCAGGTTTTTGACAGCTGAAGGTATTTCCCAACACAAATTTAGTTGCCGTATCGCTGCTGTGTATGGCAAACACTGCATTTCATTGGCCACTGTGAAGCGTTGGAGCAAACGACCTGGAAAATTGACGAATGGGATCATCTTGCTACACGACAATGCCTGTCCTCATGTTGCCAGTGTGGTTAAGAAAAAACTGGAAAGGTTCAAGTGGGAAACACTGTAACATCCACCATATAGCCCCGACCTCTCGCCTTGCGATTTCCACATTTTTGGGCAATTGAAAAAACAGCTCAAGGGAACCAAATTCGTGTCGGACGATGACGTGAAGGAGTCAGTTACAGACATTTTGAAGCAGCAACCCAAGGAGTTTTATGAGAAGGGAATCACGCAACTCACTAGTCAGTGGGATAAATGTCTAAATGCTCACGGAGACTACTTTTAAATAAAGTACTCCGCTTGTCATATATTCGCATTGGCTCACTTTCATTTGACTCGCCCTCATACACTGAAAAAGCTCAACATGTAGTTAGTTTTTCATTTGTTTGCGGGGGCAAGGCATGGAAATCCATTACAAGGTATTTAAAAATCTTTCACGGACTATTTAAAACATCCTGCAAAGTTTGATGCCAGTTGGTTTCTTGGTTGTAGATTATTATTACAAATTTATCAGATTGACTTTTACTAATAAGATAATCAGGTGACATAAACTCCGGTAACACTTTTAAAATATTATTATGAAAAAGCTTTGATATTTATCACTACAAGCAATATGAAATTTAGTACAGAATACATTCTTGTTTTTTTCTTATATGGGAGCCTTGTGTGATGAAACAATGTCCACACGATAATCTAACGATTGCCAGATACGGCCCTACATATCCTCCGTGACTGTAGCTGTTTCTTGCAGTACCTACATATCCTCTGTATCCATAACATCCTTTGGAAAAGGAAGGTCATATAGCAGGCTCTTCCAACAATAATACTAAATTGCAATGATAGCTTTGCCATTTAATCAGTGACTCATTAACTATTTACTTTTTTCTTTTTAAACATTTGCTGTAATTATAGTTTTTCTTAATATATAATCTATAGTCTATATTTTAATATTTTTTTTATTTTCTTATAAACAGAGTTTTAGAAAACCATACATGGGCTGGAAAATACATATTGTGGATATTGTTCGACCCAGTTCAGCATCTGTTCATTTTGCGTCTTTATTTTATTATTTTGTATGTATTATTTTAATTAACTTAATAAATATTATTTAAATAAAAAAAAAGTTAGAAAAAATCTTTTTTCCAAATTTTTTTATTAAAGGTATACTGCTACTAAATTTAATCAATCAGTTGCAGTAGTCTGCTGTTAAAATAAAATCATCTACAGCTCCCGACCAGGCACATACATTTTAATGTTATTTTTTTTGCTCAAGGGAAAATATTTCTGGCAAATATTTGTTTCTTTGGTTCATTTTTAGTTTATTTTACGTTTCCGACTGAAGAAGGTCACAAATGTAATCGAAAAAAGCTTTTCTAGATTCATTAGTTTAATGTAGAACTAAAAGGTAATTCGTTTTTGGTTATTTGTCAGAAAGAAAGAGAACATCATTTCCAATCTTACTGTTTCTGTAATGATGTTCACTGACTGACTAATGAATTGGAATTTAATTTTCTTCTGTAGAAGGAGGAATGGAAAAATACATAATTGTCTACAGCAAAAGCAAAAATTCATTTATATCCTGATAGGATCCACAAAGTCACGTTCACCATATCCACGAAGAGTGTTTGTTTGTTTGTTTGTTTGTTTGTTTCTTATACAAATCTACAGTTTTATTCCGATCTTGATGAAATTTTGCACACTTGATCTTCAAAGCAAGAGGAAAGTCACTGTCTACATTATATTTCGAAAAAATAATAATTATCGATAATAATAAAGTTAATCGGGTGTCGGAAATATCTGAAGAACGGGAGCTTCGTCAACAGCAGGAAATTGGTATACTGAAAACCAATTTGAGTGTATTATTTATCTTCTTGAGGTTGTTCTCTTTACTTACAACTGTTATTATCCTGGGCAACACCAGGTGCCTCTAGTACTGTATATACATGGATACCCTGTGCCATCGAATAATCCATGCATCTTAATTTTAGGAGGGATTTGGGAAAA
The DNA here is from genome assembly GCA_023313115.1 of Rhysida immarginata. Lineage (NCBI taxonomy): Eukaryota > Metazoa > Arthropoda > Chilopoda > Scolopendromorpha > Scolopendridae > Rhysida > Rhysida immarginata. The sequence continues at coordinate 317,548 of JAHWFO010069502.1, read as the reverse complement.
AATATATTTTGCTATAATTTGTTTGGAACAACGCAATCTTTGTAACTGTTGGAGCAGCATCTGCAGTAGCAAAGAAACATGCGAGTTACATCTTTTTCCTTTTATTTTGAACATGTGCATTAAAATAGTGAAGACATTAGTTAGGCCTTTCTTATCTCGATGGAGCACTGATAGTAGAAATCATTTGGTGGGCTTATGCACGTACAGTCCAATGTTATTCAGTCAAAAGGAAATGGTTTTGGCAGAGACATGCAGTGACCACAAAGTCCTTCTTTTCACTGAAAGGGTTACATATCGGTCCTACTCAGGTGTTGTGCTCCTTCAACGACCACCATCATGAACATACAAACAAATTCTCTAGCATCAGCAGCACTTTTCAAATGAAAAATGACACTTTTCTCTACACACACTACTGTTGCCTTGAGCAGTCCAACAGCTTGTCCAAGATCAATAATCACTCAGATGATGTCTTTGAGGTTTCCTACAGTCAATATGTGCTATATAGACTAAAAATGTACAGTATCATTTTCCAGCACCTAACATGTGAATTCACCTTAGCACTCCACTGCAGCTGATTTCTACTGAATCACAGTTCACAAGACCATTGCCATTTGTTCAAATTGCACAACAGCATCCTTTCAGTGTTTTGCTGTGTCTGCATGCCTGATATTAACAAAACAAAACAGAGGGCTTCTCCAACATGGATATTAACAAAACATTTATTTTCATTAATAAAGTACAAATAACAAATTACTCTTGTAATTACCTTCACTTTAGTCTTTCTCAAAGTAGAAGTAGAGTTACCATCGTTTACCTCCCAGTTGCTGATATAATACTCTACATTTCATGAGATTTTTGGGGGTTAAACATAACGACTCATAAACGACAGTTTTTCTTCTTCACAAATACAATCTCTTTCAGTAACATCGTACATAACTCTGTGTAATAACTCACTGATGAAGGAAATTTGGTTTTCGAAATGTACATCTGAGTCAATAAAAATTATCATGTGGACTAGCGTTTTCAGTGTTCCTTTAATTAGTATATCAGATATGTATTTTGAAAGTAAAATCTTCATCCTCAGTGGCCTAAGGAAAAGGGAAAAACTTAAAACTAAGAATTATTACAGAGTGGGCAGAAACAATTAGATGATTAATATCTGTAACTTGAAAATGAACAGTTTATTGAAAACTAAATAATAAATAGGTAAACAATCAAACTAACGACGACCAAACTAATAACATAGGTAAACTAATACAATAGGTAAACAATTGTAGAAGACATGGAAAAGCATTTCATTGTCAACCCCATTCCAGTCTCTCATCTGTGTGACCTTGGATCTTATATTTCTCCAAGCTCCTACCCTCTGCTCTCCATCCTCATCTCCTTTTCAGCCGGCCACCTTCTATAACACTTCCCCCCACCCCACCCCGTCCATTTCTGCCACAGCCCCTTCTATCCAGGCGCCGTTCTGCTCTTTTTACTGTTTCAAGTTAGTTCCTTGTTTTCGTCAGGTTCAGATGTATGCTCTGCCTTATTCCGTCTTTGTTTCTTGCTTCTCTTAAGTTATTCCTTAATATTTCTCCTTAGGTTCTTACATTTTTTTCCAGCTTCTTCCTTTGGTTTTAAATTTTACTTCTACTGGTGTAGTATGTATGTCCACGTATTTCTCAGAAACTAGAAATCGAATTAAAATAATTCTTTTTTTTTATTGGATTAAATATCTTTCAACTTAGGGAAAAATCCAAGTTTCATCAAAATCGGTTCAGTAGTTTTCAAGATATGGACTGATATAGCTAGGCGATAGTGAAAGTTTCATCAAAGTCGGTTTTTTAATACTCTGTTTAATCTTGTTTAACATCCGGAAATAGTCCTTATTTCACCTTGGAGTAAGCTTCTCTGGTCGGCCAGGCCGTTTAATTGACTGGCGGCTAGGGGCTGAGAAGATCCATGACCAATTCTGTCTTAACATAATAAAGTTTCACTTTAATCTAATAAAAAAAAATCGTCAACGGATGGCATATAATTAATTTAGAATACCGCCTTTCTCTTTTCCTGTACTCATCGATTTCAATTCCTTTATCCTTGTGGTGACATCCAACCTTTAACTGCCCAATAGAATTTAATTTCATTTCTATTCATACTGCTTAAATTATGTCACTGATCCCTGGCCCTACTACTTGCACGGTCTGTATGAAAAAAGTATTGGACTCTGATAAGGGATTATAATGCCAAAAAAGCTGCAACAGATGGTTTCATATTGCCTGCATGAAAGTCCCAGAAGCTGATTATCAAAAGTTAACATCTGATAACCACAGAAAATGGCATTGTAATAGAGTTTATTGTTTTAATGTTGCCAATCATTCATTGAACAAGTTTATTTCTAGCCTTGATGATGTTTTATCTAAATTAAAGAATCTTACCGATGTTCCCTCCAATCTCAGTTTGATTAATAATCGGTTGAAAGAGGTCAACGAAAAATTAACTAACTTCAAGCCTCGTATCGCTGATGCTGAGAACAGGCTCGATGAGTTGGAGAACAATATCAAAACATTATTAGAGCATGATTCTTGAGCTGTTTCATCCGAAACCATTATTGAAGAGATCGCTGATAGATCACATAGAGCAAAGAACATCATAATATACAATCTACCAGAAAACAAAAGCTCCTCCACTGGAACCAGAATAAAATATGACAACGACCTCGTTTCTACGCTGTTTGTCCTGCACCTGATAAAGCCCTCTTTAAATCACATCGACTAGGTCAAACTTCAACCAACAAGGCAAGACCCCTTAAGGTTGCGTTCAAAGATCATGACGTTGTAATAGACTTCTTCAAAAATTATAATGAGTCTGCTGTAAGAGAACTTGACCCTAAGTTCTCATCAGTTATCATCTCCCAAGATAGAACAATTCGCGAACGCCAGCATCTTCAGAACCTTCGAGAGGAGATTAAAAAAAGAAGTGATTCAGGGGAGAGCGACCTTACAATAAAATATATCAACAACATATTCATAGTAAAAAAGGACTCAAAAATAGTAAAAAAGGACTCAAAAAACATCAACAGATCAACAGACTCCTAATATATTATCAAATCGTTAATGGACTTCGCCTAATGCTGTTGCTCCTGTGTATACGATGTACTAATTTTGATTGAGACCAACTTGAACACTGATATCAAAAACTCTGAACTTGGACTCAGTGGTTTCAACATTTTCCGGAAAGACAGATCTCGGGATTCAAGCATTAAGTCTAGCGGCGACGGTGTTCTTATTGCGACAAACTCTCAGCTGAAGGTCCAAGTAGCCAATTCCCCAATTAAATGCAGTGAATGCATCTTCTTATCTCTTAAAGCTGGTAGATCTCCTATTCTCATTGCAGGAGTATATACTCCACCCCAGCAACCAGCATAGGTTTATGCCAATCTTTGCAAATGGGCTAGACGAAATATTGTCAACAAATTCCACTTTTCACCAGAGAGTTTTGGTTAGAGACCTCAACCTTCCAGAAATAAACTGGACTGAGACTATCTTAGTTCCTCATAGCCGATCCTCGCAGCATTTTGTCGACATGGCTGATTCCTACCAACTGTTGCAGAAAAACTTTACTCTTAAACCGGCGCGGAGTACTTCTTGATCTTTATTTTACTTCTGATCATAACAGTGTAGTTATCCCTGCATCTGATCCAATTCTGCCTGAGAAGATGCCCATCCCTTTCTTTTCTCTGAGATTTCTATTTCTGACTATAGGCCTAAAGTCACGTCAACCGTACCAGACTTTAGAAGATGCCAGATTACGGACATCCAACAAAATCTTTATTATGCTTCAGGACCAGTTCAGTTTCATTTCACCAATATCAATGAAGCATTTGATTATTTTCTTCGTGAAGTTGTGTTGCAGCATACACATATAAAGAAAATCGGACAGTCGACCTTCCCTTCTGGTTTTCTGGATATCTGAAACAGCTGGTCTTCATGAAAAAGGATGCACATAAGAATTTCAAGTTATTGGGCAGCAAAGCCGATCATGATGAGTTCAAGCGGTTATGTTCCATCTGCAAGGAGGTGACCTCGCAGTGTTACTCTTCTTATATCGCTCATATTAATTCCACGAGCCCTTTAAACTTAAGGTCATTCTGGAGCTTCACAAGGGAAATGGGTAATGCTCAGTGCCTCAAAATAGTTTCACATTCAACGGTCGTTCTGAAACGTCTCCTGCAGGCATTTGTAACCTCTTCGCCGAATTTTTCTCTTCAGTCTACCAATGTGTTCAGTCTGATGTTCCTTTATATTTGTTCAATAAACAAATCACAGTACCATCGTGTTTTGTAACTGTGCAGGAGGTTGAAGCTAAGTTGGCTTCACTGGATGCTTATAAGGGAACTGGGCCCAATTTGATTCCCCCCATTGTTCTGAGATCTTGTTGCAAGTTGATTCCCCCCCCAATTGACTGTTTTTTTTCAAAAGATTGGAAGAAGGCATCTTTCTGGATTCATTAAAGTCTAGCTACATGGTACCCATTCCTAAAAGTTCAGATTCATCAGATGTCTCTAACTGCAGACCAATAGCAATTCAATCTGCATTGGGAAAGGCATTCGAATCCTTGGTGCTTGACTGCATTAATTTTTCCGCAAAGTGTCTGTTTACCCAAGAACAACACAGGTTTACCTCTTGTGGTATACAAAAATTACATCTTGTCTGCGTTTTCTAAGGGATTACAAGTTGATACTATATATGTGGACTTTTCCAAAGCTTTTGATACCATCAGTCAGGAACACCTCTTAGCCAAGTTAAAATCATATGGAATTGGTGGCAGTCTCCTTAAGTTGGTTCCAATCATAGTTAAGCAATTGTAGTCTCATTGTCAAGTTTAATGGGGCTACTTCTAACCCGATTTTAATGCATTCAGGCATTCCTCAAGGCTCCCATCTTGGTCCTTTTCTGTTCAATGTGTTTATTAATGACATTGTTGGTAGCATGGATGTTCTGATTGCCTGTTGTTTGCTGATGACATCAAGATTTTTAGCACGGTATCCAAAATCTCAGATTGTACCAAGATTCAAAACTGTCTAGTGAAGGTCGTAGAATGGTGTTCTAAGAATTCAATGAAGCTAAACGTCGGGAAATGTGCAGTTGTAACTTTCTTCCGCTCTGCTACTCCCATAACTGCAGATTTCTACATAGGAAATACTTTGCTGTCACGAAAGACCATCATACGCGATTTTGGAGTAACCTTGTTTTCTAACCTAAGCCCCGATTCTCACATCGACGGTATTTGCCTCAAAGCCTCCAGAACACTCGGTTTTATTATTAGAACTTCCAGACATGGACTCAGTGTGGACGCCCTAAGAATATTGTTTGTGGCACTTGTCAGACCAATTCTTGAAAACTGCAATGTAGCCTGGGCTCCCCATCAACATACTCAACGGCTCCAAAAAATTCAGGATCGACTTACACGCATTGCAGGAGTTAAACTTGGGTTCGAATATGCTTCGGTGCCCATCAACTCCATTGCGGCATTCCTGGGACTTATTCCCCTCATCAAAAGAAAACAACTCCACGCTGCCATATTATTAAAAAAGATTCTTAATGCCAACATCAACTGTTCTGACGTTTTGAGTTGCTGCCAGCTTAGAGTACCTTCACGTACATGCTCCCTTGAACTGTTTTATCGGCAGGTGCTCACTACTAACTACGAAATAAATGGCCCTCTTCCTCATCTTCATAGGGTGGGAAATATTGTTTCCCCTCACCACAATTTCTTTTTCAATTCCATACAAAATCTGAAGAGAACTTTTTTACAACTTTAGGCTGCATTGCTAATTTTAGGTTTACATTACTTGTATACTGATTTTTACTATATTTTCAATAATTTTACCTTTCTTTTCATTATGAATGTCTGCCACTCTTCCTTTATGTAAAAATGGTATAATCCGTAAGTAAATAAATAAATTGTCTTACATTGTCCATAACTTTCCTCAGCAAATTAACTGGAATTGCATGAATTTCCTCTTGGATGTAATCTTTCAGTTCCTGTATTGTGTAAGGCTTGTCGGCGTAGATCTTATCCTTCAAACAGACCCCCATAGGAAAAAATCACATGCTGGCAAATCAGGTAAGCATGGAGGCCATTCAATGTCTTCGAAACAAGAGATGACATGTTGTAGAAACATTCCTCGGATGATTACCATTGAATTTTGTGCCGAGAAGGATCAATGCTGCATGATTACTAAAGGCTTTAAACTGCTTTACTCAGCAATGTGTGTTTCACCATGCCACCTATAAAGATGTTAGCATGCTGCCAGATTTAAATTGTCTACCACACCCTGAATACCTAAGGAGGGAAAGGGGGGAGGGACTAAGGCAACAAGAATTGTCTACTGTATAAGAGAATGACTCAGAAGAGAAGATAAATTTCTCTAATAGTAGAAAATAAAGTATAGTATAGAAAATTAACCCTCTTCTTTTTTCATTTCTTTCTGCTGGCAAGATCATTTCCTGGTAGTTCTTTTGGAAACAATTTCGAGAAGACTTCTTGCTGCAGTGGATAGATAATGATAGCAATGGATGATTATTCAGATTGCAAAAACTAAACTATGTAAGTGTTGCTGGTATGCCTAAATAAATTAAAATAGTGACACCTTTTTTTTTTTTTTTTTTTTTTTTAAATATGAAAATTATTTACTTTTCATAAATGTTTGGTGTTCATTTAAAGACATTCTTGAAAATATTTTTTGATGGGATTTTAAGTATTCTTCTAATTTACATGAAAATTAATTTGAAGGTTTCTTTTTACTCATGATAAGTTCATTAATAAATAACATACTACATAATAAGCATTTGAGTCACATTAATGTGACCACCTGTTAATTTACGGAATAACCACCATGTGCATCTCGGACAGTGGCTAGACAGACTCAATGAGATGCTGGAAAGTGTTCACAGGGATGCTGAGCCGTGCAGATTGCAGTTCAGTTGACAGCTGTTGGAGGGTGCGAGATAGAGTATCCATGGAGCAAATAACTCGATCGAGGTGGTCCCATAGATGCTCGATTAGATTTAAGTCTGGGAAATTTAGGGACCAGGGAAGTACAGTAAACTCTTTCTCGTGCTCTTCTAACAACTCGCATATAATTTCAGCTGTATCAGATGTCGCATTGTCATGCTGGAATATGCCATCATGCCCAGGAAAAACAATGTCAACATATGGGTGTACCTTGTCAACAAGGATTGATATGTACTTAAATCGATTCATATTGCCGTCCACAATGATAAGTGTACCCAAAGAATGCCACGAAAACATTCCCCAGAACATAGCACTGCCTCTGCGAGCTTGTTGCCATCCAGAAATGGTTGAAAGGTGTTTGTTTTCTGGTGTTTCTCACCATATGTGCCAATGTCCATCCATCTGATGGAGCAAAAAACATGATTCATCTGAGAAGGCAACCATTTGCCATTCAGTGGATTTCTAGTGTTGGTACTGCCATGCAGATTCCAGCCTCTTCTGCTGATGCACAGTTGTTAACATAGGTGCTGTCGTCATCCATCTGCTGTGGAGCCCCATACACAGGAAAGTTTGCCAAACTGTCATTCTGGACACATATGCATTAGCCCCCTTATTCATTTGGGCAGTAAGTTGCTCAACAGTAGCACATTGATTTGCCTGAATAAACCGCTGCAGCTGCCGTTCCCCTCTTTCATCTATGACTTGTGGAGCACCACAATTTCCATGTCGCTTATTTTCTAAATCGTCATTTTACCATGCACAGTATACTTTTACTGCAGCAGCATGCGAACAGTTCGCAAACTTTGCAGTTTCTGAATACTGCCACCCATGGCTTGAAAGCCAAAAATCATTCCTTTTTGTACGTCTGATAAATCGCTCCGTTTCTGCATTGCAGCAATGTAAAAGTTTTTCGAATATCTACAACACGCAATATATACTCACCCAATCTGCTGATGACACGTTATTTATTGCCTCATTTATTTAGTGCCTTCTGCGATTGGTTATTTAGCGCCAACATCACAAACAGGAGGTGGTCACATTAATATGACTTGACTTTTTACTTGTTTATTCCATTTCCTGCATTTAAAATTTTCTTTATCCATGTTAAATTGCTTTAAAAATAATTATTTGAATATTTAATGGAAAATTAGAAGTCTTCTATTGTATATACGAGGGTTGGGGCATAAGTCATGGGAACTATTTTTTTTTCCTCAGAGGCTAAGGGATGGTATCACAGAATGTCACATGTCTCAAAGAAGCCATGCATTTGGATTCTGTGATTTCCTGTTGCTGCACAGAAAGCAATGTTAAATCAATTCTTAGTCAACGGCCAAGCAGGATGGATGTAACCCAACATCCAACACCACAACAAAACCAGATTTTGTGCTATCATTCTCCGTGACAAAACAAGACAGCATAAAGCGAAGTGTGTAGGGCAGCTTACTGTGGCACTAGGATGAGAAGAATCGGAGCATCCAGCATACTCTCTGGACTTTTCTCCATGTGATTTTGACTTCATATGGAAGGTAAAGATACCATTACGTGGTAGACGGTTTGAGGCCCTTTAGTACGGGCATATATGGTGTAATGATTCTGGAATATGAAACCTGTAATGTTATGTCAACTGCCTTAATAAATAATAGAGCAACATATTGGCATATTGTTAAATGTCCATACATTTCATCCATTCCTTGTCCTTTCATATACAGGGTGACCTAAACTTATCTAGCATAATTATTTAGGAACATTGTATGGTTCAAATGGAAAAAAAAATGTCCTATAAACATTACATCTAGTTTCGATCGTGTGTGAGATATCAATGTTTGTCTATTTTCTTTTATTTAGTCTTTTTTCCTAGAAAAAAACATAGGTTTACCTATTTATTCTTAAAGGTACTCTTCCTGTTTTGCATATGCCAAACAGGAAGAGGAATCGTCATATTTGTAACATGTGTGAAAGGTATTTTATTGACTTGGCAGTTGATTTGAGCAGTTGCTCATATTGTGCAACGCAACGTCGAAGTTCATTATGCTGTTTGTTTTCACAAATGAAGAATATGCAGAAGCCAGCAGGTTGTACGCGGATGCATTTTCTCATAGGCACCATCCACATCGGGAGGTATTTTCGAGGGTACACCAAGCTCTAAGGGAGACGGGATCGTTCAGACATGGAAGGGATCAACAGGCCCATCATGTCCTGCGTAGAGGAGATATCATTCTTGACCATTTTGACAACAATCCCTCCACATGTGTGCGAAGAGCTTCTGCCAAAATAGCCATTCCCAGAGAGACAATTCGAAGGATACTGAGACGCAAGGGTCAGCATGCTTTTCACGTACCCCGTGTTGAATTCTGTGAGTGGTTTGTGAATGCTCAAAGGGTGGATAGACATTTCTCTCAATTGATTTATGGACGAATGAGGCTATGTTCACTCGAAAAGGTGTGTTTAATATTCACAATGCCCATACCTGAACACACGAGAATCCTAATGCTATAGCTGAAGACCATTTCCAACACCAGTTCAGTGTCAATGTGTGGATGGGCATACTTAATAATCAGCTCATTGGCCCCCATTTTCTACCTGGCAGAGTGAACACTGCAGTTTTTCTTGATTTTCTCCAAGATCACCTTTATATCCTTTTGGAGGACATGCTATTGGATGTACGAAGAAACCTCCGATTACAATTGGATGGATGCCCGGCCCACTTTGGTAGAGGAGTGCAACACTGGTTGAATGTCAATTATCCAGACAGATGGATCGGTAGAGGTGGTCCAGTGGCTTGGCCTCCTAGGTCACCAGACCTCACCCCATTAGATTTTTTTCTGTGGGGAACACTGAAGGAGGAGGTCTACACCAATCTGCCCACCACCAGAGATGAGCTCATTGCATCCATTCAAGCTTGTAGTTGAGCAATTGCATTCATTCAAGCTTGTAGTCGAGCAATGACACCCGACCAGATTGTGGCAGCTACCAGCTCAGTTGTCCGAAGATGTAACCAGTGCATTGGAGCTGGGGGCAACCATTTTGAGGGGCTTCCTTGACATTGATTTGTTACTTTCTTCTTATTCTTATTCCTTGTATCATTTTAGTTTTGTTTTGTAGTTCAATGTGATGTTCTGTCAGTATGCAGAATAAAAGTGATCTGCACTCTCAAGTGTGTTTCATTTATTTGCTTTAACAACTCTACAAGAAAATAGACAAACGTGATATCTTACATGTGATCGAAATTAGATGTAATGTTTATAGGACATTTTTTGTTCCATTTGAACCATACAATGTTATTAAACAATTATGCTGGATAAGTTTGGGTCACCCTGTATACAGGGTGTCCAAAAAGCCTAGTAACATGGCAGGTATTTTGAGAAAATGGGCGAGAAAGAGTCACTGAAAGTCAGATTGGGATGGCCAGGTTGGCTGAGGTTTCTAACACATTTGAATTGCAGTGAAGCCAACCTGGCCAGCCCAACCTCACCTTGAGTGACTCTTTCTCGCCCATTTTCTCAAAATCTTTCAAGAGGAAGGGTGTGATTAAAAATTGTTTTTAGACTAATATGGTGTTGCTCTACAGGGTAACAATCAGAAATTTTTCTCTATCTTTAATAGTTTTCAAGTTAGCAAATGGATGACCTTAAATTTGGGGGTCAAAGTCAAATTTGAGTGCGGCAATGAATTCCACACACCCCTATTACCTATAAACCACACTCAAAAGATCTCACCTACCTGGCAGCTTTGAGATATCTGCCATGCTACCAGACTTTTTGGACGCCCTGTATATTTCACATTTTCCATCCACACTTGAATTCTCAAAAAAATAAATAAATAAATAAATAAATAAAATAAAAAATAAAATAGTTGCCATGACTTATGCCCTAACCCTCATATTTAATGTGTAAATATGTAATTGTAAAAGATAGTCTTGATTGGACTTGATATTTCCATGACAATCTCATGTTTTCTTCGAGGTGACATTGAATAAAAGAACTTGAATGAACTTCAATACCATCTTGAAGAAAATATCAGATCCCCATGAAAACGTCAAGCTTCATCAAGAAAATCTTCCTATATCATTGACTACATAAGAATTTAATTGGATTTATAGATTTAATTCATCATGCCTGGGATTGGATTGACTATTTAATGAACTATTTATTTATTGTTATTTTTATATGTAATTTGCATATTAAACATACATAACAGAATGCTTTACATATATATATAAAATCAAACTCTTATTTCTCAGTAAATAAAACGGGATTTAAAAGTGTGGGGGAGGGGACTTACTTATGCCTAATATTCATATTAAACAACTCTCATGCTATTTTAACAATCAATCAGACAGAATAAGTTATTGACCTGTTATTCAACTTAAGATCTATTTGTGTGTCTCCATATAAAATTGTATCCTTTAAAGAGCCAAAAAAAAAAATGGTTTTTAGAATTTTATGTAGACAGAAGCTTAAGAAAATACACCTCTGACGTTTATATTTTTGTTTATTTGAAAGAATAATTTTTTATCTTGTGGACCCTGCCATTGTTTCAAATGTATTTTCTTTTTTAATTTAATTTTTAAAAAATTTCCTTGCACTTAAGGAATAATATGCTAATTATTAAATTGTCAATTATTTCTTAGATTAAGAAACAATAAAAATGAATGAATGAATGAATGAATGAATGACATGAATGTGTGTAAGAGAAGCCAAATTACACCTGTTGTGAGGAACTCAGAAAGAGCACAATTTGACCTCCTGCAAGTAGGTCATTGCCTGCAGCTATAAGAGCAAAAGGGAAACAACATTCTTCAGGTAGAGTAGGTTCAGCTGTGTAAGATCATGAAATGTCTGAGTGAAACATGGATCATGAATTACAGGATATGTTTGTGTACATATGTATTTAGCATATTCAGTTCTTTCATTTTTATATTTGGTAAAAGTTCTTTTTTATTTAAAGTTTATCAGAATATTTTATTATTCTCTAGAAGTCACTTTTATTAATAATTGTGGAATTTAATTCAGAACATGCCACTTGTCAACAGACAGGATCCTCATTTCGAGGAAAACATTTAAGTCAGTTCCGTACCTATCATACACAAATATTAGGAGACGTATATGTGGTTGACTTTTACACTGTATTCATAAAAGGATTTAGTTATGATGGAAAATCCCATGGTACATAATTATTAGCGATTTAGCTTATGTGATCAATTCATATACAAAATATAACAGTAAATTTCTTTATGTTGATCATTCTACTAGATGCTTATTTTATGGTGGGAAGCACTTTACGACCAAATAATGAAGGAACAGTTATTCCAAATGAGGAAGGAAGGTAGTTGATTTGTTAAAATTAAGAAACAAACAAAAAACTGAATAACACCATGTTTTCCAAATGTATAATAAATATCATGTATTTTTCTCTTTATTCAGGACTAATGTATTAACTCAGTATATTAACAGGGATATAACTTTAAAACTTCCTAAAAAAGTTACTGAATTAAGATGGCTAGCTATTTATGATATATTTAAAATGGTAAGTTCTATTAATTTATTATGTTATTTATCAATGAGTGGAATGTTTTTATTTATAAGTGAACAGCCCAAGAGACAGATGCTAATCCCTATTTCTCCTCTATTACCTTTATCCTTCAGTGATGATTTATCTGCATCTATTTGAAGCCTATGGCATATCATGAAACTAAGCCCAAATGAGTAAAATAAAATTTCATTTAATAAAATAAACAGGAATGAAATATTCCATGCTGTAGGATCAAGCAATGTTCTCTGAGCATCTTCATATTTTTATAATTGAATAAATTGTACAAAATTCATTGAACCCTGTGAAGAGTCTTCAATTGATAAAAAGCAGACCTCTTTTCCAATAATAAAAATTGTTTTTTTATTTACTGTATGTACATTTCTGTAACCTTCTAACCAACACTTGTATTCTGCTGAATTATGGTTAAAAGGTAACCAAAAAATGAACATACAGACCCTGACAGTAAATAAATAATAATTGTGGACAAGAGGTCTGTTTTTTTTATCAATTGAATAAATTGTAGTTATAATAATTGTGTGATAATAGGGAAGCAAGCTGGACCACAGAAGAGGAACAATCAGCATCCACACTATCAAATATGATCAAATCTATTAAGAATACAAGAATGTATTTGTGATAATAATGGCAATTCTCATATTTAACTTTGTTGTCTGTCATGTATGCATTGTTTTCAATTAAAAGTGAAACTTGAAATTATTTAAAGAATAATAAATGGATCTATGAGGATTTTTATACACGCCATACCTCAGATGTTTAAATTATTGATGAAAAATAGGAAAGAAAATTCCACAGCCTGGGATCGAACCAGGAACCTTCTGCTCACCGTGCAGATGCGCCAGCCAATTGCGCCACTGCGGACATGGAAGCATTACGCTATCTACATGCCCTTATTCTTTAACGATTATTATGCCAGTAGGAAAGATAGTCCCAGCCTGCGAACTGGGTACTGCTCCAGCCAGCCCAAAGGGCATGTAGATAGCTTAATGCTTCCATGTCCGCAGTGGCGCAATTGGCTGGCGCATCTGCACGGTGAGCAGAAGGTTCCTGGTTAGATCCCAGGCTGTGGAATTTTCTTTCCTATTTTTCATCAATAATTGAAATTGTCATGATTGTTATTATTGTTAAAAATTATATACTGTTTGTAAAACACACTTTATTTCCATAATTAATTTCTACATTTTTTTACTTCATTCTGCAATTTTAATTTGTCATGACCACCTACAGTTAATCCGTAAACCAGATAATTGGAGTTGATTGTGGTAGTGCTCCTTCATGATGCAATGCTATCCATTTCCACTAGTCATTTCTTTTTGTAATTACTGTACAGGATGTATCTAAATTGCTTGTATAAACTTTGGAAAGTGCTTTCTGGCAGGACAATGAATAAAAAATTGTCTAGTGAACATAGATAGTCAAACTTTTCTGAATCATCATAGTGCAGTACGATAGTAGATGGATAACCAGATGATAGCGATTGCTGCAATCTTTACTAGTAAAATTCCTAATAGATTCTTTTATTTGCACAGGAATTTCATTCCATGCAGCATTGTAAGGAAAATTTAAGTCACTTCAAATTGTTCCCATGTTCAATTTGTTCCTTGTTCTGTCAGGAAACACCTTCCAAAGTTTGTACAGGGTATTTAGGTACAACCTGTACATACTGTAGGCTTATACTCTACTCTTATCATAAATATTTAGTTTTATTCTAAAGAACTTTATTTATTTTATTTGTTTATGACATGACTAGAAAACTCTAGCTGATGTTAGCATTCCAGAAGGGTTTCAGCCACCTATGTCACAAACAATTGATGGTTTCATTGGTAAAAGTCATGGAGTGAAATCAGCAGCTGTTATAGTAATTGATTCTAAGACCTTAAGGATTAAAGATTTCAATTATGATGGCAGAGGATCAGGTGTAATTTATTTCTATTTTTTTTTCTTTTGTTTTAATTAATGAGTAGCACTTTAATCACATGTTTATAATTAACAAATACCAGCTCATGTTTTCTTTCTATCAACTTAGAAGTATATTTCTGGATTGAAAAAGGAAATAAAGCTGAAGTGGAAAATAAAAAAATTCCAGATGAAAATGGATAGTAAGGATATTCTTTATGAAAATTGTTTCTTTTGATTCAATCTCTCTCTCTCTCTCTCTCTCTCTCTCTCTCTCTCCTTATTTCATCTGATCAAACCAAAACAACAAATTGAATTCTCTAATGCTGCACTAAATTTAAACCTTGGCATATTCTTATTATTTAATTTATCCAAAGAGAAGATACACTGATGAGCCCTTACATTATGACCACCTCCAACTTAGAGTAATGAGCTCATCCTGAGAAAAAAATGTACGGCACAAACACAGCTCATACCACTCTATATAAAATGTCAGTGAGCTGAGTTTCTGAATGTGGAGTGTATGGCTGCAACATGGGAAAGCAGAAGGTTTATCTCATTTCGACAAAGGACAAATCGTGATGGGCAGGCACCTTATAATGTCGATCTCGAAATGACGTATTTTGTGGGCTGTTCATGTGCAATCATTGTGAATACTTATCAAAAATGGTTTATCGATGGAGAAACGATGAATTGCCGTCCTGCTGTCTGCTGTCCACAGTGCATTGATTCCAGAGGGAAGTGAAGACTAGTATGTACTGTTTGCTGTGAACCAAAGGCTACAATGGCCCAAACCATCAGCAGCTACAACAGTGGTGACCCAGACAATGTGTCTCAGCACGCATTTCAGCAGAGTGTTCTGTGTAGGGCCTGCGTAGCTGTTGCCCCAGACAAGTCCTTGTGATTATGGCACACCATTGTCTACTGTGCCTACACGGGGCCAGGGGACACAGTAATTAGACTATAGAGGACTGGAAGAAAGTTGCCTGGTCCAGCAGATCACGTTTTTTGGTCCATCATGTGGACAATTGAGAAACTGTAACACTTGAATTCACAGTTGGATGGATATGACCTCGAAATGTATGGGAACTGGAGGACCAGCTGATAAGCACCTGGTACCAGATACATTTATCTCAAACTACCTGCTAGCACTTGTCGAATCAATGCCTCACTGCATGTCCGTAGTTTTGCCGAAAGGTGGTCATAATGTAACGGCTCATCAGTGTATTTAAAGTAATGTAGTTATTAAAATAAAGAATTTCCCCTTTCTTTTTTAATTTTATTAAAAAAGATCTTATGAGGATCTTATTACACAGCACGTCTGAAAAAGAACTGATGGTTCTTAAAATGGTATAGAAGGCAAACAGTGACTGTTATTAAAGTTATTCTTGTAGGAGATTAATGTGCGAGGAAAAATCATCAGTACTTTTTAGAACACCCTGTAGTTACTGTAAGGTAATAGGTAACCTTCTGGTAGTTCCATAGGATTGTTGACAGAAAGAAGACTTGTTTTTTTTATTTCCTGAAGCCAATTGGAAAAAAAATATTTCCTACAAAAATCGTTTCTTTTTCAGTACCTTTCCAATGGCACCCTACTCGACCCATGTTCTCATTTAAAATTTTTGGATGGACCCTAGGTGTGCCCATTTCCATCCATTTCTGAAAAATGGAATAAGCACCATTAAATTCTTCACATAGTCTTTAGTCACGTAAATTTTTTCCGCAAAGCTCAGGACTTTGAACTTAGGAGAAAAAAGCCTGATATGAGTGGTCTGAACACCCTGTATGTTGAGACTTCAGGAAAAGAGTATTTACAGTAAATTTAAATCAGATAATACAAAACACAAGCCAAGATTTCCTTGCATAAAATAAAAAGGCAGCTTTATAGGAATATTGACTTCAAAATATCTGTCAGTTTCCAAAGTTTGTTTACACAATTTCTTTAAAAGTATTTCAATCTTTTTTGATGTTTTTTTAAATTTCTATAGGATGTTGTTAGTATGTGCATATAAGAGTTGGAAGCTTTCTCTTTTATATTCATTAAATAGTTTTGCTTTTAATGTTTTCTTAGGTAAATATTCTCCCTTGTCTTCTGTAATTCCTTATTTCAAACTTAAATTGAACACAGGATGGTAAGACTCTGAAAAAAAAAAGCCAATGTTTCGGATATAAACTAAAGCTTCACTTTTACTTTTTGCTTTGACAAAAGATAATCTCGTGTTCACTTACCGTCCTGTGTTCAATTTTTGTTTCATCCCAGTGTTTTTTTGTCTTGTCCTTTTTTTCTTGTATATCTGTCATTATTTCAAACTTAGGATTTCCTCAGACAAGAGCTAAGCTTACTGGTGTCATTTTTGGTAGGTAGAGGAGCTGAACATTTGTCATTTGTCTATCATTACGTAGTTCAACATTTAAACAATTGATTGGTTTAAAATCTCCTCTATAACCAAAGTTTTGGCAGTTTTTTAAATATACTGCAGTATTTTATTAATGAATCTATCCTTTAAATTGACTCCAAGAATCAATGATAATGTAAATTCAGATGCTTCATTCAGAACTATCTGGCACTGTTTATGCTTACAGAGTAGAGTTTTTAAAGAATAGTTTTTGTTAGGACATTTCAATCCAGATTCTAATTTTGAGAATTTGGGTAAAATATCTTTAAAAAAAAATAAAACTTTCTATTTTTATTTTATTCATTAAGAATGTAGATTGTTTAACTGTTAAGGAACTATTTAATTATTGGTGCTAAAAAAATGAAAATCTTTTGGACAGAGTGTGTATGGTATTTGAGGACATGTGATTGAGCACCTGCAGTTAAGTGTACACTAATATCTGTACTTTCATCTTTACAGAGCATCAATGGCGAACTATCAGCTAACGCAGGAAATGAAAAGACATGCCGTGATCTTGCACGACATGCATAGCACGGGGATGTTGAAATTGCAACATTTTTGAAAGTTACCATATCAATTGTGAACGAAGTTCGAAAAGTGTTGGAAGCCTCAGGCAGACATGTGTCTCCTATAGCTAGGGAATGTCCATCAGGGCCAGTACCCAGTTTCTGAGGGCACAACCCGCACTGTGGTGCATGAGGATTTTTGTTATAAGTTGTATTTTCTGAGGAAAGGTCAGTTCATGTCGACGAAAGCACAAGAACAACGACTGCTTTGAGCAAAGCGATTATTAAACAAGGTCAAACATCTGGAAGAACCTGGCATGCTCTGGTGAACCAGCAAAATGACAGATGGTTATGTGCGGATCCCTCACATGTCCTGCATGTTATACATACCAAGTTTCTCACAATTGTGATAGTTTTAGGGGTGATGAGTAGAGAAGGACACGTCATGTCATCCCACTTCTTTCTGCAGGGCCTTCGAGTGAATGCTGATGGCTGCATTGGGATGCTGCAAACAGTTTGAATATACAGCCTTCCCAATAACAAGACGTATGTCTTTCAACAGGACTCTGCACCTGGACATAAAGCTATGACATCACAAGAATGGATAGTAACCCACATCAAACCAAATTTATAGCACCTAACTTGCCAGATCTCAATCCTCTAGACTATTACATGTGGGACGTTGTTGAACGGGAAGCTAATTGACATCCCTACAATATTATTGGTTCCGTCAAGGCAGCCATAGGCCGGGTAATGAATGACATCCAGAAGGACCACTTAATTCATGCATGCTTCCAGTCTTGCATTAAGCCCATCATTGGGGCTAACAGCAGTTACATCAAATAAACCTATTCTCCAACCTTGCTTACATCTGTGTACTTAATTTTGTATGAATAAACTACGTTGTTTGCCATATATGATGTTTTGTTCTACTATCTGTATCGTGTGTCCTCAAATATCCTATGCATCCTGTATCCTTAACCTTTTTGAATAGGCAAAAAAGCTGATCTCATATAATGTTATTCAACAAATTTAAAGTTTGACAATTTAGAATGAAGATTAAATATGGACAAATTCATTTTAACCCTCCTCTGAATGCTAAGAATTTCTGACTTGCTTGGAATATTAAAAATAAGTTTTGCTGATCCAATAAATTTTCTCGTATAAATTATCATTTGTTGTAAATCCACTTTTTTAAACTGAAAACATAATTTGTAATTCTTTAACATTTAGTTCTTTAAATATATATTTTTTTTATTTCTCATGTCTTTAAAGTTTAAGCCCTCTTCATACTTATAAGGATGAGACCATCACCCTTGAACTTCCTGGGAATCTCACAGTCTTTGATATCCGTTATTTGAGTGTTTATAATATTGAAACTAAAGAGAGTTACGGAACACTAATATTTCCCCAAGAAATGAATATTCCGCCAGCTCTGACTAATGTTATTGTAAGCTTCATTTTTCTTAAAAAAATTATTTTATGTTGTTTTTCTTTTATCTATCTATGCAATTTTAACTGTTTAATGTTTTATGGCATTTTCTTTTTTTGATGGTTATTATTGTTAGAATTATTTTATAGTATCAATATTAGCTATAATAGTTGTGATGATATTATAGAAATTGTATAACCATTAACGTATATAGTAATTTGAATTATTTGTATTTCAATATATATAGTCTCATGAGAACAGACTTCCAAATTGTGAACAACTGCATAAAGATTTACAAATCAGTTGGGAAGTGTTTGGACCACAAATTACAATTGAATTGGCAGGAATGATTGGTAAAAGCATTTTAATATATTCTTCTTTCTGGTAACTAATTTTTGTTATCTACCACCAATGAACCATTACATTATGACCACCTGTTTAATATGATCATAAGACCACTTTTCACCTGCAAAACCACAGACATGCAGTGAGACATTGACTCGACAGGATACAGGTAGTCTAAGGTATCTGGTATCATGTGCTCACCAAGTGGTCCTCCAGTTCCTGTACATTGCGAGGTTGTACCCATCCAACTGTGATTTCTGTTGGAAATCGGTATATCCACACTTGACTGTTCACATGATAGACCAGAAAGCATGACTCATAGAACCAGGCGACTTTCTTCCAGTCCTCTATAGTCCAATTGCTGTGCTCTCTTGCCCAATACAGGCTCAGTTGTCAATGGCATGTCGTAAGTGTAGGGACTCTCCTGGGACGACGGCTATGCAGGCACAAACGCAGAAGGCTATGCTGAACTGTGTGCTGAGACACACTGTCTGATTCACCACTACTGTAGCCCTTCACTCCCTTATGAAATCAGTTCACCGTGGATGGCAAAAAGCCAGACAGCAACTCGTCATTTCTCCATCTATGTGCCATTGTTTGATAAGTACACAAAGACTGCACATGAACGGCCCCCAAGCCCACTGTTTCATGCCCGGTTCACACTGGGCCGGCAAGGCGGCAAAGCGGCACCCGTTGACTAGATCAGTGATGAGGTTAGCCAGCTTTCAGGGCAATGGAAAAACGGAAATAGTTTTCTGCTATGAACGTATGAATGCCACTAGGTATCAGGAAATGCTGAACATGTATTTGCTACCAGTTGCTGAGAAAATTGGAGATCAATCCTTCATGTTTTCAGCAAGATAATGCTTCAATCCATTTTGCCAAATCAACATGGAACAGGTTTCTTGATAATGGTGTGTGCGTTCTCAACTGACCAGCTTGTTTGCTGGATCTCATTCCTATGGAAAATGTGTGTGCAAAACTGGAGGAAAGCATTATAACAATGTTGCAGAGTTAAAACAGGCGATTACAAATTCTGGCCGATTTCACCTTTTATTCTTGGCTTTGTCATAGATATACCACTTTGAGATGTAATATCCTTGACAAAGCCAGGAATAAAAGGCAAAACTAGTCAGAATTGTGTGTGTTTTCTTTCCTGCTATGCACTGCAAGGCCTCAATCAATTTCCATCAAGAAGGACGGTACAGAGAACTCTCAGTTTCAGAATGATTATAAATTATTGGGGAAAAATTAACAACAATTATCTAATTTCTTTGATCAAGTTGTTACCAGATCATTCGTTTTTTCAAAGAGATAAGGAAGAAATGATGTGCACAAGTAAATTTTTGGGGGCAGCAGTCTTATGGAGACAGAGTCTATGTGTGTGTATTGAAAAATATTGGATTTTTGAAATTCTGACTTCGGGTTCTTAAAGACCATTAAAAAGTAGAATAGGAATGTCTGTAAGACCCACTCTCTATCTCTTCGTCTTCATCGATAAAATTGGGTTCAAAACTATAAAAGTTCCACACTTTCAGGGCCTCTATCTCCTAAACGGTTGGATCAATTGAAAAAATACCAAGAATAAAACATTTCTCGAATCTGTACAATCTCAATATACCATTAAAAATAGGGGTTCCTATTTAAGATTTCAAAGTTACCCCCTCCCCCCAGCCCCCCTCACAAAGGGGGAGCTAATTTTTTAACTAATGAATTTCCCCCGCGAAATAATTCACTTTTGATTTTGGATATTTTTTGTCAGTTGTCTCAAGATAAATGCCTCACCCTGTATAATGCTTGTACCTCCATATATATACACAGGGCGATTCAAATCGTGTGTAAAACAATTTAAGGGGGTATTATAGAAGTCATGGTAAACACAAAAAATCCTATGAACATGGGTCCGAACTTGAACGATAACTGAGATATGAACAGAAATAAAAATGCCGCCACCAAGGTCAACAAGTTAATAACTCAGGTTCTGTAAAACCTAGATTGATGAAATTTGGAGGAATAACAGGGTACATAAGACTGTGTATACCGTTAAAATTTGATCAAATTCCAATGAGAAGTTTATGAGTTACACAGTCAAAATTGTAACAAGTGCTGGTTAGTACTCACAAGTGAACACGTGTTATGATGTTGAATGAGTAACTCGGAAACTTCTTGTTGGAATTCGATCAAATATTAACAGTTTACACAGTCTTGTTATTCATCCAAATTTTATTAATCTAGGCTTTACAGAACCTGAGTTATTAACTTGTTGATCTTGGTGGTGGCATTTTTATTTCTGTTGGTATCTCAGTTAGCGTTCAAATTCAGACCCATGTTCATAAGACTTTTTGTGTTTACCTTGACCTCTATAATACCCACATAAATTGTTTTACACACGATTTGAATCACCCTGTATATAATGCATTTGCTAAATAAAGAATGCAAATATTTATGCAAAAATAAATTACAATTTTGATTTTTTTTTTTTATTAGGAAATAACGATTACATGGCTTTTGGTATTAGCGGTTCTCAAGAACAAAGCCAGATGCTCAAGGCAGATGCATCTATCCTATATGTTGATGGCTGGCAAGGAATTGCAGTGGATTATAATATCACAGAAAAAGCACCAGTTAGCAAATTTTCATTATCAATAAATATAATTAAAAGAAGTTTTTACCAAGACAGGGCCATATATAGATAGGGGTTGGACAAATAATTGCAACACCTGCACTTTGGTAGAGTTCATTTGAACTATTCCTCCCACCTACACCATGAATGATAATTATATAACACATCACTGACAAATATAATAGACTTCCAACGATGATGATTGTTGATGCTTGCTTAGTGGGGGCATCTGTAAACCAAGTCGTTGAGTTATTGGGTATTTCAAGATCTACTGTATCCCTGATCACATCTCAATAAGCAAAGACCAGAAAACATTTGCAGACAAACACAACTGTGGTCAAAAGACAAAACTGGATGCAGGACCAAAAGAATACATTATCGAATTGTAACCCAAAAACATAAAACTACGGTTACGACAATTATGCAGAATTGAATGGAACTTTGAGAGCACTTGTATAAGTGAAAACCATCTGATGTGCACTGCATTAAGACAATTCTGTGGCTGGCTGCTATAGCCAAACCTTTGATATCAACAGGAAACATTCAACAGTGTCATTAATGGTGCAACAATTACAAACACTGGACAGCGGAGATATGGAAACACTTTGATGAACTCACAAAAAAATAATAATTATACACTGGAGATGAACCTCTATACATCAGGTAATGATTTTTCCCATTGAAAAATGGAGGGAAAAATTCTGCGACCTGGATTCGAACCAGAAACTCGACTGTCATGGTCAACGCCTCTACCAACTGGGCTATCGCAGACACCCGGACAACCAAGTTGTCAAGGTTGAAAGCCCAATGGGAGCCAAGAATTTCTCCTAGTGTCTGTGATAGCCCAATTGATAGAGGCGTCGACCATGACAGTCGAGGTTCCTGGTTCGAATCCAGGTCACAGAATTTTTCCTTCCATTTTTCAATGGAAAAATCATTAAGTTTCACTTTGTTTCCAACTTCAGGTTGTGTGTACTTGTTGATATCACCACTTGAAGAAGACTACATGGACTACTATAATCCCATTGTCAAGCAAAGTGGAGGTCCCTGTATAGTTTGGGGGGAACTCAATGGGACAAATCGTTATTCTGGAAAGCCACATAACAGCTCAGAGATGCCTGGATATTCTCAATGACCAACTCCATTCCATAGTCCAAACATTGTTTCCCATTGTGATATAATCTTTCAAGCTACTAATGCTCCAGTCCACACTGCTGATTGCATCCAATCTTGGTTCTAGGAGCATGACAGTGAAGTAAAGCCTCTACTGGCCATCCCAGTTGCCAGACATGAGTAATATTAAGCCTGCATGGGTTACCTGAAGAGCCTGATTAGGAAAAAATTCCCATCATCTGCTTTGATCAAGACATTAGCAGCCATATTAGTTGAAGAGTGGTAGAATGTTATTCGTGATTTGTATTTGTCTATTCCTCGATGCATCTCAGCTATATTAAGTTCAAAGGAGGATTCTATCCATTATTAATAAATGGAATGTGGTCTTGTGTTCGATTATTTTGTTCAGCCCCTGTAAAATCAAAGGTCGAAAGTTATGGTCAAAATTGAACCTGCTGTCACATACATATTATGGCATAGATGTATTAATATACAGTTTATCTACTTGTATCCCTGTCATTGTGATTATGGCAAGGCAACAATAACTATCCGAATTTAAATGTGGGATGATAATAGATCCCCAACACCTTGGGCAAGCCATTTCCGAGGTTATTCAGGAAATTCAACATTCTGCAATCCACAGTGTCCCATGTTTACAGGGAATAGCTTCTGGAAGGCATGACCACTCACCAAAGACAATGTAGTGGATAAGCATGACTGTTCACCGACTGTGACCTATGGCATCTGGCTTGAATTGTTCATTATAACCGACAAACCAAAGCTAATGAAATCTGCCGTATTCAATGTAGGCAATTCCAGATGCATACCCAGCAGGTCAGTGCAGTGTAATTTAACAACAGTGGAATATAATAGCAGAAGACTCGCCAGAGTGCCACTGTTAACGCAGCAACACTAGATACTGCATATCACCTAGGCTCATGGACCTTGGAAAACTGGAGATTGGTTGTATAGTTTGACGAATCACGGTTCCAGAAACACTGGACTGATGGAAGGCTCCTGGTGTGATCCTGAAATTGTCAATAAGGCACCTTGTAGGCTAGTGATGGTACCACACAGGTGTCTTTCGCATGACATGGTTGGATCTGTTGGTATTCCTAGATTGATCTGCTTTGCGACTATTTATTCTTTTCATGGTCTTTGTGTACCCTCACAATGATGGGGTCTTACAGCAGGTTCATGCTCCATGTTGTCGAGCCCAAGTTGCAGAACTGGTTTGAGGATCATTCAAGATAGTTATAACGAATGGTGTGGTGAACTTACTCCCGAGACATGAACCCCATTGAACATTTATGGGACGTGTTGGAGAGGTCCGTGCACACCCAAGATCCATGATATAACATTACCAAGGATATGTGGGTGACAATCCAGCATGACTCAGTATCTCGCCAAATGCTTCAGCATCTTGGGGAATGAATAACAAGCCGAGTTATTTCTTTTCGTGAAGTTAGAGCTGATCCAACACATTACTGAGCAGCTATATCATGACTTCGCCCTTTGAGTATACAGAAGTTGATTATGATTTATGGTAATGATTTGGAGGAGAAAGTTTCTGAAGAAAAGCCCTTTCTCCCCCAACAATCGTGTTCTATTTGGTGACCCTTGTTGTGGGCTATTGTCCTACACCATATCTTTCACTGTAGAAGAGATGTCTGCAGAGCCAGCAAGGCTGACGTTGTTCCATTCCTGTTTGCAGGCTTTCCAGAGGTCCTCAATGGTTGTTGGATGGCATCGAACAAGGACTCGTTTCAATAATCCAAATCCACGGAAATCCTTCGGGGATGCATCTGTTGAATTGATGGGGATATCATAAAAGGGTATAATGTGAATTCCAAATCCAACTTAAATTGAACGGTCGAGTTAGATGTATGGCTGATGGCTTTGTCTTGATACAGCCAAATTTTCAGAGACTTTTTTTCATGGCATTTACTGCTTTCAGATGAAGCACAATAATGCAGATGTAATAGCATCATTTCACGTGCTTTCTATCATGAGCACGTGCACATGACCTGCAGCCAGCATTCATGCAATAAATCATTCATAAAGATCGTAATCAACCTTCTGTATAAGGGAAGTACAGAGGAACTTTTGATTGCTACAAAAATCATCTTTTGCTGAAATTCAAATGTATCTATAAACTTCTGTTATTTTAAACTATTATAAGAATTTAATTATAGTGAAAAAATCCTCCTCCCAAGAATCATTAAAAACTATTTTCTTTTGCCTGTCCCTTTCAAACTCAAATCTTATATATCCCCATGCAATATGTATGATATTTTAACTGTGTTAATAATAAGAAAAAAAGAGAATAATATCAATTAATAAATTTTAATTATATCATTGGTATAGCACAGTTTGCCAACGTAATAATTGTCTTAAACACAATTACAACTGCAGATGTCTGGATATTTGCTAAGACTATAACATGTATTTCAATTCAAGAAATGCCATAATATGAATTTGACAATTTAAACTTTAAACAAAATTATACACTGAGCATCAGGCCACCTTTTGCAGCTGTCACAGCATTTTCCACAAGCTTCTAGAAGGTTACACTAGAATTTTGCCCACTCTTCATTTAGAGCAGCTGCCAGCTTGCACACTGATATTGGGTAAAGTAGACACACACAGTTGACATTCTAATTCATCTAATGGACCTAAGTCAGGACTGTGAAGATTCAAGTTCTTCCACACTCCTTCATCAAACCATCCATTTAGAGACTTTGATTTGTGGATGGGAGCATCGCCATGTTAATAAACATAGTAAGTAGTGCAAAATTGTCTAGAATGTCTTAGTAAACCTTGGAATCTATAGTTTTCATCGCATGAACCAAAAAAGCAGGCTACGCCAACAGAAACAGCCCCACATTATAACTGTACCCCACCAACATGACAGTTGGCATAGTACAATCAGGCATGTTTCTTCAGACCAAAATGTGTAGAAAGTTTTATCACTCCAAACAACATGCTTTCATTGCTCCGTAGTGCTCTTGTGAAGAGCTCTGCACAAATTTAATCTTTGTTGAGCATTGGTTATCCTGATCTTAGGCTTATGGGTAGCAGTTCTCCCGTGGTAGTCCATCCATTTCAACAATCGACAAGACCAGTCCTGGTGTTAACACTGGTTCATGATGTTGGTCCAGATTCCATGCTGATTAATATTGATATGAGATGTCATTGTAACTCTCACATATAATTTACTCTTGAATACCAAACAACTTTGCATTACTTGTGTCAGAAACAGACTAATGGCACATATCCAGGGTTCTCCGCCGGCCAGGTGGCCGAGAGGGCTAGGGCGTAGGCTTTCTAGTTCTCGAGTCCGCCTGGCCGCGGGTTCGAATCCCGCCGTGGGCATGGATGTTTGTGTTTGTCCCGGGCTGCTTACTGT
>JAHWFO010069502.1:268373-290873 GCA_023313115.1 Rhysida immarginata | reverse complement strand
GTATGTCAGATACATCATGTAAGGTTAAGAAAATTTTAATCCAGCTCTTTATATTATATTTCATTAAATTTCCCTTATCTTATTTTTATCTCTCTCAGTGTAGCAAGACGATGGATTCCTATAAAGGTGTTTGCCCCGATTTAAAGGTTGGAGGACTTGATGATTTGCAATACATAACACATGAATTGAAAGATAATGTAACCATAATGATATACAGAAGAAATTTACTGTCAGGTAATAGTTGATGTTTCAAATTCATTTCTTAACACTTTGAGTATTATGAACATATGGTATTGTGAGACATGTGTGAGGTAAACGTTCAAACTTTACTTCAAACACATCACATCACAGGTGTTCTATGTGAGTGCCTTGCATAAACCGACACACATCAAGCCGATAGTATATTTCCTATCAAACCTTTCATAGCATGCCATGGTCAATATGCAGTGATGCATGCACACAGGTCATCCAATGTTGTTGGCAGTTTTGGTATGTACACATGATCCTTTACAAACCCCCACAGGAAGAAATCACATTGGGTCAAACACACAGAATGATCTCTGTTCTCCAGTCAACTCCATTTTCTGCAAACGCTCACTGCTAACCCTTAGTAGTAGAAAGTGAAAACATTGCATGGAAACTAAACTGTGAAAGTTAACCTTTTGAAGCTCATATTTCACATTACGATACGTTCATTAGACATCACAGAATAAATGTATGAAATCAGGTCCATCATTTTGAGTTGTCCCTGTATTCAGGTCAAATTTCAGGTCATTCTGACCAGTGGTTCTTTTTTTATAGCTTTTTGAAAGTTGAACTTTAATTACAATCACCCTGTATATACTGTTTTTTGTTTAACACATAAATGTTAGTAATTTTAATTTTACATCCATTAGGACATGTGTGTCCTATAAAATTCTATAAACCTATGATTGGGGGGGGCGCGCGGGCGGGGGGGGAGGTTTATGCTAACTAGATACCTAATAAAGTCATCTTAATGCCTAAAAAGTTTATTTTATTTCTGAAGTCCTTTTCTCATCCTTCTTTTCTTCTACATTCATTCATTCATAAGCCCTTCTGATCCTGAAAGGGTTAAACTACTGTCTTAATGGTTAGCAAGATTTTTATACAAGGTTATTCATAATTCCCTCCAGGGTTTTATCAATGGATTGTGCAAAAAATATGACAGATACAGCAAAAACGCTTAATCCACAGATACACAGTATGTCCAAGTTTATATCTACAACAAGGGTGTTGCGCCCGGCGCCACCGATCAGGGGCAATAAGCAACATTAAACACCCATAGATTATACGAAAGGAAATATATTTAGTAACATGCTTCAAAGCCATAGTTGATCATCATAGGTGCTCATCCCATTTGATGATGCTGCCTTCGCATAACAACTCTAAATGTTGCTATTGAATGGAGGTATTACAGATTGACGTCACATTTAATCCAGGCTCAGCTTGAACATTGAATGTGCTGTTTGCCCGCCTATTAATTGAAGAGCTGCAATTCCACTTGCTGCCATTACCAGGGCAATCTTGCTTTCCAATCTAACAGTCGCCAGCACTTTTTCCAACAAAAATGATTTACCGGTTTCTCCAGGACCATCCAAGAGAAGTACAGTAAAACCTGTGCTAACGACCACTTTTGCTTGGTCATGTGGGTGGTCGTTATAGAGAGGTTTTACTGTAGCTTCTCTTCTGGCGTCTCGTTGCATACCACATGTAATATGTGATTGTACACAATCAGCTGTTGTTCTTTTAAGAGCAATGGTTGATCCATCAACTTCTGCAATCTTCTCTAGGGTTATGCAGTTTTGAGTGATACCAGTGGCTTTGAATCCTGGAACACCTGATTTCTTGATCAGCAGTGATGCAATTGAGGAATTTCTGAATAATCTTTGAGGCGGCATTCATTGTTCATCAGATATTGGTCCAAATCTCTTAATGCAAGATACAGCACTCAAAGATAGGTTGCATTTCAGTTGAGTTTCTTCATACATGCAACGATGCCATTCTTCATCGTCTTCTAGCAGCCCAGACCTTTTACAGCCCTCTGGAAAAGTACGAGGGTTGTTCAAGAATTCTTGCCTCCATGGCTGTAACTTTTTTATTTGTTAACAGATTTTCAAAATTCTTTTTGTATCTAATACTTACATTTGTCCTCTATGTAATGCACTATTCACTTTTCGACATAGTCCCCATCCCTTCAGATACTTGCGCCAATGCTACGCTTTGTTGTCGACACCAAGATTGAATGGCAGCTTTGGACCCTCTTCTGCAACACGATAATGCCCACCCGCATACAATCACCACACAATGGAGATGAAAAAATCAAAGATGAAAAACTGCGATGTTCAAAGATGAAAGACTTGGCACCTTGCGACTTTCACCACTTCCCAAAGAAGAAAGAGCACTTCAAGGGACATGAGTTGCATTCTGACGACAAGACAAAAGATGCCATTCAATCCTCGTGTCGACAACATCCCCGGAATTCCTCTCCGACAAGTTCACCCGAATAGTCAAGCATTGGCACAATGCGTGGAAAGGGATGGGGATTATGTCGAAAAGTGAATAGTGCATTACACAGAGGACAAATGTAAGTATTAGCAAAAAGAATTTTGAAAATCAGTTAACAAATAAAAAAATTACAGCCATGGAGGCAACGACTCTTCGAAGATCTTCAAAAGACTATGAATCACAAACATTACATAGCATTCGATCCTGTGGACTTTCATACTCCGTTGGATTCACATAGGCTTCTTCGACCTCTGCAAATGTCTGAAATTTTTGCTTCGTTGGCACTATTACCCTATTCATTAGGAAATGATAATCATGCTGGTAATAATCATACTAATAGTTATTACATGCATCAAACAATTATTGAGCTATTTTTCGAATCTCCCACACGTAGAATTGAAGTGAATAAAACTATTGGTCACTGGTCTGACAAGCTGATGAATACTCCGAATTTGAAAATTTGAAAATTTTAGTGAATTTTTGAGATAAAAGCAGTTTAATTAGGTATGTGGGAGCCTTATGTCTTCCAGAATAGGTTCCAGAAGCACCCCACTATGAATAATGAATCAGGGGAAGAAGTTTTAACCCCATCAAAAATAGTCATCAAATTTCCACACTTACTATTAGCTTCTGAAAATTACAGTGTTTAAATTACAACCCAGGGTAAAGAATAATTCAACCCCTCTTCCCTATTTTATAGTCCCTATCTAAGATTTACTTCAAAACAGGATCAAAATGCAGTTTAATCATTGAAGCTATCAATTACATTAAAAAAAGAGTTAGACTTTTATCCCCTTTTTCAGAGAAAGTTAGTTAATTAAACAACGTCAAAATCAACAACTAAAATTTATTCGCGTTGAGTAATTTCTGCAATAACCCAGTAAAACACACAAAATTATTTTAACTATTCATCTTTCATTAAATAAACATTCGCTTAAACTGTGTTTCAACTATAATTAAACCACCCCTTTTTCCTTTCATAAGATAAAATACATAAGATAGAATACATAAGAAGAATAAAATTTGATATTTATTTGAGATTTAGAAAAGGTTGATGACAATAAAATGCTAATTTTCCAATTTTTAAAATTCCCCCCTTTTTTTCTTCATTACTTTATATCAATTGGTATTTAAAAAGACTTTAAAACAATTTAATGATTTATAGAATCATTATTACATAACTATAACAAGTGAGATATTGATAATGAATATTTAAAAAAAAAACTACAAAAGAATTAAGACAAACTTTATTGAATTACATTGAAGAGCACTCCTATGTTTGGATAATCAGAATGTTACTAACAAATGGTGAAACATATTATTTTTTTTCCTACAACTTTTAAGCATCAATTGCAATGCATTAAATAATTCCATGGAACAACATTTGTGTTCTTACAAAGTTTTTATGTGTATTTGAGAAAAAAACAAGATTTTAACTAAAGTAAAATCTGAAAAATTCTGATTTTCTGTACTAAGGTGCTGGAAAAAGTATAGAGCAGGGATGAAAATGCAAATAAATGTAGCAAATCCATGCTGATTTTGTTGCTTTTTTATAGACGTGAATTAGATGATACAAAACGTTGTTTTCAGGAGCATTTAACAACGAATAAGGAATCAAATGCAAATTAACAGCTACCCTCTTGCAAGGTGGAAAAAAGTTTAGAGTTGTCTACTTTCTTGCATATTTTATTAGTTGAAAGGATTATTTAAGGTAATGAAAGTAAACAGCAACATCATAAAAGAGCATATACCACACAGTTTGTGTAATATAACACCAATATACAAGATGCCAAAAAGGCAACGTCTTTCAGAGTATGAAAGAGGGCAAATTGTTGCTCTTAAGGGATGCGGAAAGACTGGATCTGAAATTGCGAAAGAAATTGGACATTCCAAGATAAATTTCTCCAAAATCCAGATAAACATGGAATGGCACCCAGATCTGGCAGGTTAAGTGCACTTTCCGCTCGCCAGACATCAAGAATAAGAAGCCTTGCTCGTCATCAGCACCTCTCTTCTTCGCAGATTGTTGCTGAACTAGCCCTCCCATGCACTAGTAGAACCATACGAAATGTGCTGCATTCTTCTCCAAATCTGTATTACTCAAAAATGGAAAGATTTCCTCTGACAGCAGCTCATCGTGAACCATGTGTGGCGATTGCTAAAAATTACATTACATACAGTGACAAGTGGAAGAATGTTGTGTTCTCAGATGAGAAGAAGTTCAACATGGACGGACTAGATGGGTTTGAGTATTATTGGCATGATATTCGAAATGGAAAGGAATTCTTCTCAAACAGACAGTTTGGAGGTGGCTCAGTAATGACTTGGGGAGGGTGTGCTGCTGGCAGAACTACACCTATTGCATTTGTATCACATCGGATGAATTCCATTGCATATCAAGATATTCTGGTGGATAATCTGCTTCCATATGGTCCGCTCATAACGGAGGGTGAATGGATTTTCCAACAGGACAATGCTGCGATTCACAGCTCGGCCTCAACCAAGGACTGGTTTGACGCTAATTCTGTGATTGCTCTAAACTGGTCATCCCAGAGTCCAGATCTCAACATTTGGGGAATCTTAGTGCGTTCTGTATACAGCAATTTCTGTCAGTACAGTAATAAAGAACAATTGGTGAATAGTATCACTGCAGCATGACAAAACCTTGATCCGGGGGTGTTAGTGAAACTCGGTCAATCAATGACAAACAGATTAATAAAGGTCATTGAGAAAAAAGGTGCCTTTATCAGGGATTAAACGTGAGACTCTAAACTTTTTTCCAACTTGCAAGTGGCTAGGTTGGGATAATGGCTGTTAATTTGCATTTGGTTCCTTATTCGTTATTAAATGCTCCTGGAAACAACATTTTGTATCATCTAATTCACATCTATAAAAAAGCAACAAAATCAGCATGGATTTGCTACATTTATTTGCATTTGCATCCCAGCTCTATACTTTTTTACAGCACCTTATGGCTTACAAATTGCATAGTTAACACAGAAAAAATAATTGTGTTATATTAATGCTAAATTTATCTTGAGGCTAATTCTCTCAACAAGCAAAATGTTCACATACAACAAATTCTTACAAAATATGAAAAAAGAAAATAAGAATTTAGAAAGGTTGTATAAGACCAAATTTGTGACTACACAGCCATAATAGAAAAAAAAAAAGGCTGGGAAAGGAAGCCAATAAAAAAAAAAAAAAAAGTTTAATTCAGACAATAGCTTTAAAGAAAATTCCCAATAGATTCATGACAGCAAGCAGCCAAAAAAACTATTTAGGCACAGCTGAATAAAAGACAATTTCAAATTGCTCTTGGCCAAATAAGAAGATAAGGAAAAAGACACATTCTGCAAATACAGAATGATCAAACAATAGTTAACTTATGGAGGCTTCATTGTTCAAGAAATATACAAGTCAACAGCTGCATGAAGAAAAAAATGGGAATGTGCAGAAAAATATCTGAGTTTTTTTTATTTTATTTTTATTTTTATTTTTTTATTTATTTTTTTTTAAAAAAAGGCTACATGTTCCCCTTTTTATTTTTCTGTTAACTTTAAACAAGCTTACAAAAAAAAAAAACAAATTGCAAAAATAAGTAAATCATAAAAATCTCACCAATACGAGAGCTACAAGAAATACATTGTCAATACAATCAACAAGATATCATAACAAGTCAAAAAATTAAGCTTGCAAAAAACTAAATAAAAACTAAGATCCTTCCCCAACAAAATTTGCAACAATGCTAATGAACATCTTAAGAAAAATGAACAAATAAATTGTAAAATAATATATAGGGTGATGGATGCATGACAATGATGCATACATGCACCACAAGTAATTTTACATAAAACTGTTATATTATTTTAAAAAGAAAGGAGATTTTTAATTGTTTACTTTTGTCGCATCATTTGCTTTGTTGTGTCAATTGTTTCAGTTGCCAATGAAAAATCCGGATTTACATGATATGACAGACTGACAAAGCATTTTATACAGTGTCCCAAATTGATGTATGTACTCTTTAAAACATTATAGCTCAGCAACAAAAAGAGATAGAAATATAATGTTTGTTGTGTATAATCCAGACGGTGCTGGAAAAGCACAGCAACACGTTCATTGTTGTTTATTTGTTTATATACCAAAATAGTGGTGAGACTTTCATTTGATGAATGTAAGTGGATACTGAAGTGTTGTTGAAAAGTGGAGAATGTTGTTGAGGTTCAACGACGTTGGAGGGTTGAATTTGGTATACCACCACATTCAATTCACAGATGGATTAGATCACTTCCGATTTGATCACACATTTAATCACAGATGGATAGGACGAAGAGGAAGTGCTACGGAGTTCCCACCTCGATCTCCCAATTTAACCCCTCTCAACTTCTACCTTTGGGGAACTTTAAAGAACACGGTGTATGCCACAAACACTGATGGAATTAAGAGATCAAATTTAACATTCCATTAATGATATACCATTAGCTACAATCCAGTCGGTATGTCGCTCTGTTCGACGTTGGTGTTGGGAGCGTACTGTGGCAGAAGGTGGACATTTTGAACATGAATGGGCTTAAGGAAGTTTAAGGAATAAAATACAACAAACCTTATCTCATTTTGTTGCTGAGTTATAATGTTTCAAAGAGTGTATACATCAATTTGGGACACCCTGTACATTAAGACAGATCCCATGGTGTGCCTGTAAAATTCCCCATTAGAGGGCAGGCAAAATGGTAAACAAAAAATATCTACTGGTGAAAAGGTGTTTTGTATTATGGATATGGCGAAATGTGAATCTGTTGTGACTGTCCAATGGCGATTTCGAGTGAAATATCACACTGAAGCACCGACGAACAAGATTATTTATATGTGGTTCAAGAAATTCAAGGAAACTGCTAGGACTATCGGTTGAGACAATTGAGCAGGTGAGTCAAGCATTCACTAGGAGCCCAAAAAAGTCAACAAATCGTGCGAAGAACTGTGAACTAGGTGCACCTGCTCCCGATGCCACTTTCTGTAGCAGAACTGTGAGACAGAATCATGCACGTATTCGTTATCTACAGTGACCTGTAGGGACATATGCAATAGGAACTGAAATATAGGACAAACATCTGCCATATCACCAAGTTTATGGAGAGATTGTGTATCTGTTGATGTGAGTGTTTTTGCTGTATCTCTGATAGTTTTTGCAGAATCCATTGATAAAATCCCGAAGGGAATTATGAAATAACTCTGTTCTGTATTTTAGTCTAGTGTTTCTCTACTTTTTTTTCTTAACTCGTATCTTAAATGATCTGCACCAACACAGTAATAAAATTAATGGTAATAGGAAAGAAAATTCTATGAGCTGGATTCAAACCAGGAATGTTCAGCTCATCGTGTTGATGTGCTAACCAATTGCACCATCTTGGACACAGAAGCATTATGCTATCTACATGTCCTATTTTTATTAATAGTTTAAACATGTGGCATAGGATAAAACCCTCATCAACCATTCTTTATTGAATATTATGCCATTAGGATAGACAGCCCCAACCTTTGAACTAGGTAACTGGTCTAACCAGCCCAAAGGACATGCATTGAAGGTTCCTAGTTTGAATCCAGGCTATGGAATTTTCTTTCATATTTTCATTAATAACTTAAACATCTGATGTGTGGCATAGAATAAAACCATCGACCATTCTTGAGGTATTCGTTATGGCAATAAAATCATGATATATTGGTTGAGAAATGCTAATTTAAATTGTAAGGTAGTTATTTATTTATTCACCAATTTTTTTTAATTTTCTTTATACTTTATTGTCATTTCTAGCTGATCATGGTGATAAGAACTACACTGAAGGGGATACATTTGTAATTTGGGCTGTTGGTCACCTAAGTCGTAAAAAAGAGCCACTCTTTCATTATCTATATCCAAAAGGTGAAAAAAAAATTAAAACATTATGTGGCATTGTTGATGTTTTCATTATAAAAAAAAAAAAAATTGTGTTCCTGATATTATGAAATTAAACATTTTTTTATGATTAGGAAATGTCAAATTAAATTTTGGACGGTCGCCTTCTAAAAACTGTTACTATTTCACTACAAGAATGAAAACTGTTAATACCATTGAAGAAGTAACATGGAAGCCAGAGGTGATTAAGGATCCAGCAATAACAAATTTTACCTTCACATTAGGCCCATCGGGAGGACGAATGGGTTATGAATCATATACAAGTAAGTACTTAACTGTGAGAAATAGAGGCCTTGCAATACATGATGGAGAGTTTAAAGAAATGGACTAGTTTTGTTGCGACATGTAATGTCGTGAGTATTAGTTAGAGGGATGCTATATATATTGTTGGGAGGATATGGTTACGTTTATTTTTGTTGTTGATGCGCAGTTTGAGTGGAATATGTTTGTTGTCCACTCCTTGTGTAGCGATATATGTTTAGCATGGGTTAAATAAAAACTGTTATAGCAACAGGTGGAACAATGAATGACTTATTTATATGATTGAATTGTTGCCTAATGTTTAAGTGGGTTTTTTTTATATACATGGGTTCCAAGAATGTGGGGATGTAGAGTTATTTTTGCCCGGATTGTTGGAAAAATAAAACAACAACACAAATTTGTTGTTGATGCTGAGGTTTTTTTTTATTAGTTCTTCGTGAGTTGTCTTGACAACAAGAATGTTATGCCATTGCTGATGAGCATGGAAAAATGCAAGTATGTTCGATTGGGTGCCATGTTGACTTAATTGAATTATGAAATTGATTATGATGAATATTGCTTATTGGACTGGACTGCTCCTAAGATAAGAAGCATATTTCATGATACCAATGAATTATTTTAGCATTGGATTTGGTGAGATGTTTCTAATTAATTTTGTTTTCTGTCTGGTTAATGGGATCCATAATCCACTAAAGTTAACAATATAGTCAGTGAGACATTGAGCGGGATGTCGGATATGAAGCACTGTGGTGTAATTTTGGAACACCATACAGGAATTCATTAGGAGTAATTGGGAACATTATTACACAACGCAATGTCAAATACCGATCATGAGTTATGTAACTACTGTATAGTGGTAGAAATCAATGTTGCTTTAATTAGCATCGTATAAGTAGTGTGGGCATGCTAGTTATGTTGACTTGGTAAAAAGTAAAACTGGCGACTGTAATGGACTTTTTGTCCGAGTAAACTGTTAAGTAATACTGTATATGCAGGTTGATTCTGAAAAAGTGTGTATAACTAATCAATGACAGAGGTGACCAGAATGAACATTTTCTTTTAATACAATGTGGGTCCGAATTTGAACGCTCACCGAGATATGAACAGAAATAAAAATGCTGCCACCAAGATCAACAAGTTAATAACTCAGGTTCTGCAATGCCTAGAATAATGAATTTTGGAGGAATAATAGGATACATAAAACTCTGTATACCGTTAATGTTTGATCGAATTCCAACAAGTAGTTTCTGAGTTACACACTCAACATCATAACACGTGCTGGTTAATACTCGCATGTGAGTACTATTATGATTTTGAATGTGTAACTCAGAAATTACTCATTGGAATACGATAAAATTTTAATGGTATACACAGTTTTATGTACCCTCTGAAAAGAAACTGGAGTAGTTATTTTCTTATGGTCACAATCAAAACAACTGGTGGGTAAGTGGTAATGAATGTACATTGAACCATTCTGGGTAGGTGAGAATAAATAATGTATATTTCCGGAATACTGGTCGACTGAGTTGAGCGTGTTTACGGTTAAGCGTTTTGAAAAGGGGCATATGATGCTGGAATGTGTCAATGAAAAGTGTGGTTTGGAACCAGAGTTTAAAGGTGTTGCTCTGTTTGTAGCAATGAGAACCAAGGAATTGTGGTATTTGGAATAAAGATCCAACCCAGCAGCTGTGATGTGTGGTTGTGCACATGGAAATTCCCCCAGTGTTTTGAGGAAGCTGGTAAGCTTGCCATGTACAGTAAGCCCCCTAGTCCAGGGATGGAAGGCATTTTATAGTGTAAAAGTAATCAATTGTATTGTATTTATCCTAGTGTTGGCCAAGGCTGGGTTTTGATTTAACTACATGTTACATTTTGTTGTTAGCTAAGTATTCTGGGGTTCATTTATATTTTTATTACATTGTTGCTCTTCCTGTAATTAACTAAGTGTATATTAAAGTTGTCTTCTCCTACTCCTCCAGTGTCCGTTTCCGTTTCCGTCATCTTAATACGAATTGCAGTTTTACCTGGAAAGATCTTAAGATGACTCCCAAGAGGGAGGGGGGTCTAGGATGGTCACATTGTCATTTATTTCCGGCTTTTTCAAAGTGATAAAAGAGGAATTACAACACTATTTATAAAAAATCTGAACTTAAACAGTACGGTTGGACGGAATTATGCAATTACAGAAAACGACAAACTATCATGGAGAAAATGTCTTTAGAATATACATCGAAGGACAGCAGAAGGACTTGTATATTGCTATTGTTTTCAAATATGGCTATTTTCATTTGATTGTTGAAGTATTTCTTTAAACTCTCTATCATGTAATGTAAGGCTCCATTAAAATAACAATACAAAACCCAACGGCCTGATGAAGTACTTACATTATTTTCTTTTCCGATGTTTAAAATGTATTTAATTTTCTGCCTAATTTTCATTTCAATTATTCTGTAATAGAGGGTGTTTCTAAATTCGCCGTTCTAAATCATCTCCCGTATTATACATGTTTATTACTCAAAAACTATTACAGATTATAATGTGATTTTTTTTTATTCACAAAGATAAACTCAAAAAGTTTCTTAGCTTCATGCAAGTTGATAATGAAACACGCAGTGGGCACGTGATACCATTATTGGCGCGTTGTTCCCTTTTTCGCAAGACGCAGTAAACAATGGCGAGTGTTCAAGAAAAAGCTTAATGCATTTTATGGTTTGCGGAATGTAAGTCAATGATTACAGTTCAGAGAATGTTCAAAACAAAATTTAAAAAGGATCCTCCAAATCATAAGTCAGTTAAGCTATGGCATTAAAAAATTTTAAACACAGGCAGTCTATTACACAAAAAGGATGCTGGTAGACCTTCATCGACATCACAGAGAATAGAAAAGGTCAGGGAGGTGTTCGATCGTAGTCCCCGTAAATCACTTCGCCAAGCGGCTCATCAACTGGACATGTCAATGTCATTCATGCATAAAATAGTCAAGCACCGCCTTCCTTCATCTTACACCCTACAAAATCCAGATGATGCACGAACTGAAGTCAGATGACCAACCGAAGCACAAGAAGTTGGCTGAAGATATGCTCCAAAAAATCGACAATGATCCCATCTTCCTTAGGATATTTTGTTTTCTGATGAGGCAACATTCAATACTTCTGGAGCAGTAAACCGACACAACTGCCGCATTTGAGGCTCACAAAACCCCCATGTTCTAAGGGAGCATATATGCGACAGCCCAAAGGTTAATGTTTGGTGTGGTTTAATGCATGATCGAGTAATTGGACCTTTCTTTTTCGCTGAAGACACCATTACCATTGCAACCTATCTAGATATGCTGGAGAACTACCTGATTCCACAGGTGGAAGAACTGCAGCCCAACATAGTCTACCAACAAGATGGAGCACCTCCTCAATGGGGCCTGCAAGTTAGGCAGTGCCTTGATACAAACTTTCCAGACGATGGATTGGAAGGGATGGGCCAATCCTTTGGCCCCCTCGCTCACCAGACACAAACCCTTTGGATTTTTTCTTCTGGGGATATGTGAAAGACAGAATGTACAAGACCAATGTTGATGACATTGAAACTCTCAAGAACAGAATAATTGAAACAATCGCTGAAATCGCCCCTGAAATGCTAGCCCGAACATCGGAGGAAATCGAGTTTCGCTTTGACGTCCTTCACGCCATAAATGGGGGGGGGGGGAGCACATTGAAATTTATTAAGGCATGATAAGAAATTTTTTGAGTTTTTCTTTATGAATAATAAAAAATCACATTTAAATCTGTAATAGTTTTTGAGTAATAAACATGTATAATACGGGAGATAACTTAGAAACACCCTGTATATAAAATACTAAACCATTTAAGAAGGCAGATCTAAGGGTAAATGTTTAATATTAAATTAATAATTAAAAATATAAATAAAGAAACATTTGTGTGAAGCCCCAACAAGTCTCAAAAAAGATGATGCACTTATCAGCAATGTACTTATCAGCAATGCACTTATCAACAGTGTGAATTGCCGTATTATCAGAATTGTCTGAATTGATTCGAGAAGTGTGCCAGCAAAGTTCATAATCCGCATGCAACCTTGTGGCGCATGTTAAACAAGTGTCTGCAGTTACAGCGTTACAAATTTCACATAGTACAGAGGCTAAAAACTACCGGCAAGCCTGTCAGTTTTGGATTTCCACATGGATTTGCAAGCACAGGTGGAGGTGGACGGTTTGTAGACAGATTTGTGTTCATTGAACATAGCCATATTTCACTTATGATCATTGAACAGCCATAATCTCAGATTTTGGTACACAGGAAATTCACACACTAGAACATGAATGTGATTCTCCGAAGATAAAAGTTTTCTGTACCATAAACAACTGTAGTGTGTTTGAGCATTTCTTCTTCACAGAGTCTGCCTTTACAGGGGACCTACCTTGACATGCTCTCAGTGGTGTTACCACACTTAGAAAAAAGAGGCACCAGACTTCCTGTAGCAGCAGTGAGTGATTCGCAAAGGAAGACATATCTCTTGAATATATCTCCTACATAAAAAAAAAAACAACATAAAAAATGCAAAAATGGGCGTGTCTTCCTTTGTGGACCACAATTCGGTGGAAATACGTGATTATACTTCTGAATTATTTGAAGTTATTCACACGTGTAAAGATACTAGATTATTACATTTTTTGGAATTTATTGAAATTGTGAAAAACAAGACAACTAATCAGTTATTAAACAGTGATGAAGGTCCTATGCTAGTAGTGGATTGGCTACCCCTCTCATAGTTTATTCTAAAGTAATCTGGCTCCTACATGTGGAGTGGCATTCTTAGATCTGGAAGATTCTTCCTTTTGTGCATTCACTCTGAATAGCTTGATTGGTTGCTTTCCTTTGGTTTCCTCCTCTGGTTGTTTAATTGGTTGTGTTATCTTGTGTTTGCTTTTTAATTGGTTGTATTTCCTTATAAATTCTGGTGTTCTTCGATTATTAATCACTCACTGATGAAGGGAGCGTAGCCCCCGAAATGTACATCTGCGGCATTAAATTATCTTTTGTGGATTTGTGGTTTCGTGGAGTAGTTTGTTGATAGTTGTGTCCACAGTTTCTTGGCTTTGTTTCATCTTTAAATACCCTGTTAATAATAGGAATTCTAAATATCACATTTCAGAACACCCTTCCCAACATCTGGTGTGGTATGTAAATGGTTTACTTGCTCCTGAAATTTATGTTCAACGAAACCAGAAATATAGATTTATCGTGCAAGGTGGAAATGACATTTATAGTACCATGTTCAATAATCCATTATATATAACAAATGATCAAGAAGGAGGTCATGAAAAATTAACACCAGAAGAACAAAAAGTAAAACAAATTACTGTATCAGATACCAAAAACTTTATCCCATTTCACTATGCCTAAGAAATTAATACTTCGTCTTTATATTTATCACAATTAACTTTAGAGAGTGAAGATTTATGCAGGCGTTAACTTTGAACGTAGAGATGAACCAATTCCATATGCTGGTAAGATCAATTTAATTTATACATTTTTAATTATTTTACTGTTTTAATATATAATAAATTTACACTCACTGACCAAAAGTCATGGCACACCTCCCTAATAATGTGTTGGGCCCCCTGTGGCCCAGATAACGGCGGTGACCCGTCGTGGAAGAGAGTTTACCAGTCCCTGGAACACATCCACAGGCACTGCAAGCCATGCTGCCTCCACTGTGCTCCATAATGAGGCTGCATTTAGCAGTTGTGTTGGTGACGACCTGACAGATCGTTCAATAACGTCCCACAAATGTTCAATGGAATTGCAATCTGGGGAACATGGAGGCCAAATCATTGTTGTGACATTGGTAGCATGTTCCTCCAGCTGCTGCTGTGTCACAAGGGCCATGGGCAGAGGCACATTATCTTGCTGGATGATGCAGTCACCCACGGGGTAAAAACAGTTCATGAAAGGGTGCAGGTGGCCCCAAGCAGATCGACGCAGAGTGGATGTCAGATGCACCAATGGACTCTAGCATGCCATGAGAAAACACTCCAGACCAGTATGGAGCCTCTCCAGAGTGGTCCCCACCTGACAAGCGGGCTCAATGGCTTCGTGTGGCCTGCGCCAGACATGGACACGACCATCAGCCCGATACAGCTGAAACTGTGACTCGTCGGACCAGGCAACCCTTCGCCAGTCCTCAGCGGTCCAGTGTCGATGTTGGTTGGCCCAGGCTAGGCTTTGCCGACGATGTGTCAAGAGTGGCACCTTTCGTGGCCTCCTGCTCCCAAAGCCTGCAGCTGCCAAGGTTCGCTGAATTATCGTCACGGATACAGTTGTGGGACGTCCCTGGTTATACCTTATGGGATTTGGCCTGCTGTTGCCCTTCGGTCAGCAGTTGAAAGCTGGGTGACCTGGTGAACACCTCTGGCATCCATGAGTTGCATCTACTGTCCGACATGAGTTGTAACCCCTCGTTGGGTGTACTCTCAATAGACCTTTGCAACGGTTGTGCGGGAAAATTGCAGGGTGTTGGCTACATCTGATAT
Source organism: Rhysida immarginata (assembly GCA_023313115.1). Taxonomy (NCBI): domain Eukaryota; kingdom Metazoa; phylum Arthropoda; class Chilopoda; order Scolopendromorpha; family Scolopendridae; genus Rhysida; species Rhysida immarginata. The sequence continues at coordinate 275,592 of JAHWFO010069502.1, read as the reverse complement.
TGAGGCACCCATCCGTCTGGCACCAACAATCATCCCCCGTTCAAATGCAGATAGCTCTCGCAGTGCTGCCATTTCTGCAGCCAGTTTTGCTTACAATGATTGTGTGATATCAAGGAGTCCTGTGCACTTGCATTCTGAGAATGGAAGCAGCAGGATCTGTCTCATTACGGACAGGGAACCTGATTGGAGGGGGGTGCCATGACCTTTGGTAAGTGAGTGTATATTAAAGGAAATGCAAACAAATTCTCCTGCAATAATCTCAACATTTTTCTTGCTTTACTAAATATGTTTCTGTATTGATTTTTTTTTTTGGGGGGGGGGTGTAGTATCATTGTTTATGTTCACACGAGCCTCCTTCCCACGGCTCTGTCTCCCCTTTGTTTGTAAGCGAGCGAGAGGCACTCGCTCGACCGAATGTAAGTAAAGCGGTTGAAGTCGAGAGTTGTGCTTCGTAACCGAGAGTGAAAAGACGCTTGATTTCTTGTGTCTGACACAAACACATTATTAATGTAAAAGGACATTACATTTGGCGACGAGAGATGTCAAATACTCAGTTGCTCGTTCCAGCACTTCAACCTTTTTCCTCTAAGGCCCGCCGCAAATAAAAATTAGGAGCGACCTGGTCGCCAGCGACGGCTCGTCGCTCGTTGCCGCCTGCAGTGGGGGGTTCGTCAAGGTCACACTGCTGACGTCAGTTGTCGCTCTTTGTCGCCAGCTCTTTTCCGCCGCAAATACAAGAGGTCGCCAGCTCACCCGTTTTTTCTCCTACGGTATATACATAATGATAACTATTTAAATAAATAAATGCGATAGTGAAATATTCATGCCTTTGGTCCTGTGAACTGATGTTAGTAATGGTTTAATTATTTTCAACTAATGTTTTTATTTATATCTCATTTTATAAATCATAATTAATAAGTAATTCAGAAAACAAAACAGGTGCAGACTATACAGGTGCTTAGAAAATATAAGCTAACATCAAAAATTCAATTATGAAAATATTGAAACCAAATATTGTGCCTTTCATTAATTTTATGAATAAGTTATGATGTAATTTAAGTATTATCTAAGTTCTTTCATATTTAAGTATTTTTGTAGGGTTGTTTTAATATTTTTTATAGTGTTGTTTAAATAATAATAATAAATCCGTATTTTACGATACCCTTGCAAATAAGATGAATTTTCCGAACGTTTAGCTTCTCAGGCTAATTTAAGATGAATCATATATACTATTACATGAATTTATTTGTTCATAATATGAACGGATATTTATAAGAGAAAAGGACGAAACACAAAAAACCTGAGACTTCAGGATAATTCTCTAATATTTTAATTGCTTTTAGAGAATTATCCTTTTTGCTTTGATAATTCTCTATCCGAAACGTCAGCTTTTTATTTTATTTTATATTTCTAGTTTTATTTTGATTTTATGTATTATTTATTAATTATTTTGTTAATTATTATTTATTTTTCATTTTTATTTAATACCTATTATTCATTATAATATCAGTTATATCATATAATGTTTAAAACATCACTGGATATGAAACATTAACAAAAAATTAACATAAAATCAAGGAATATTTAGAATTTCTTTATCATAAAAAATATTAAAACAACACTACAAAATTACTTAAATATAAAAGTACTTAATAAATAATTAGATAACTGTTTCGAAATAAAAATTATTTTCAGGTAAGAAAATAAACTGAAATTTAACACGAATAATAATAACAATATTACTTGATCAGCAACATAATACTTTGCCAAAATAATTAATAATATTCTTTCCATCTATAATATGCTGCTTTTATAAATTTAAAAGATCTCAATGTTTGAATCCATTTTGGTACCGTATTAAAAAATGTTGGGATATAATAGTTTCTTAGCTTTTTACCATAATTATTCATAATTCGTGGAACAATAAAGGTTTGCATATTACGCAAATTACGTGTGTTTACAGTTTTATACAGCCAGCTACTCTTAAAAAAATTTTGCACAAAGATGATATACTCATATAGATCTTGAAATTTTAAGATTTTTAGCTTTTTGAATTTATTATTAGTGTCTAACTTGTCATATATTGAATTTGTGCCAATTAGATTTATTATTCTTATTTGTAATTTTTCAACTTCCCTTGCAGCCGATGAGAATCTATAAATTGAAATACCATATCGCATCCTGGATTCAAAGTATGCTACGTATAGTAATTTTCTGATTTTTACAGGACAGAACCATACTACATAGTACATCATAAGTATAATTTTCCTTAATGTAGCACATAAATTTTCAATATGATTTCTCCAACTTAAATTAGAATCAAAAATGAGTCCTAAATATTTTAATTCTGAGGCTTCATGAATTACAGCACAGTTACAATGCCTCCATACATTTAATTTGGCACAACAATTTGTCTCATGAACTTTAATTCTTGTATTAAACATCAGTTCGTATCTTTTATTTGGTACTTTAAATTTCATAATATGCGTCTTCATTACATTTAAACTTAATCTATTATTTTTAATCCAATCAACAACATGGGATACATTTTTTTGACATTCATCCAATAATTTAGCTTCATCTCTGTGAACAATTGATAAAGCAATATCATCCGCATATAAATAAATTTTTCCATATTCAATATTTAATGGTAAATCATTCATAAATAAATTAAATAACATTGGACTTAATAATGATCCTTGTTTCTTAATAACAAACTCATATTTCCTCGAATGCCATATTTTTTGCATTTAGCTATCAATATTTCATGATCAACCATGTCATATGCTTTACTTAAATCGAAAAAAACCACAGTGGCATATAAACCATGATGAAAAGCTTCATTTAATTCATCTGTCATATGTGATAATAGCATTTGAGTCCCTTTCTTTTTCGTGTACCCATACAGTTGAGAGTGCATTATATTAAATTTATTAAAAAAGGATTCAAGTTTATTTAATAAGAGGCATTCCAAAATTTTCATTAGAGATGACGAAATCGCTATTGGTCTGTAATTTGTACATTCCACTTTTGATCCTTTCTTAAAAATAGGTCTAATTTTAACTATTTTCATCTGGTCAGGAATTTTGCTAGAAATAAGAATTCTGTTATAGAAATAGGTTAGAGGTTTTAACAGGTATTTCAAATTATATTTAATGTCTTTCGTTCTAATTTTGTCATATCCCGCACCCTTATTTGGTGACAATTTTTTGATAATGTTGTCTATCTCTCTCTCTTCTACTTCACTTATAACAAATTGTGTTAGATATATCCTTAATTTTATCTGTTACAAACGTGATATTACTTATTTGTTGACGAATTTTATTAACTTCAGTTTTAAATGTCTCATTAAAATTGTCGAGATTCTCCATAATAAAATCCTCTTCATTGTTATCAATGACCTTGTTTTTCCCAATTAACTGGTTTACTAACTCCCAGGTTTTCTTTGAATCTTTTAAGTTTAAATCAAATTGATTTCTATAAAAATGTCTTTTAGCGTATCGCAATTGCGAGTTCACTCTGTTTTTTATATTTTTATATTGTACCATTAAAGTTTTATTATACTGGGAGTCTTTCACCTTTTTCCATAAGTTGTTCTTTTTTTCAATTTCATTTAATAATTCTTGAGAAATCCAGGGGTTTTTGCCTTGCTTACCGAGCTTTATGCAAGTTTTCGATTTATCATAGATAGCATTAAACCTATTCACCAAAAAAAGCATAAATATCTTCAGTTTTTTCCAAATTTAAAATTTCATTCCAATTTGTATTTTTTACGTTCTTATTCACAACACTAGTGTTTATAATGCTAACATAATCTATTTTTCTATTATTACTATTTCTTTTCGGCACTTGAAGACTCCATTTAATTAAGTTGTGATCAGCAAATTTAACAGATGATACATTAACTTCGATATTCCATTTGACACATCTAATAGCAACATGATCAATTATAGTTTTTGAAATTTTATTCCCATACAATTCAGTCCTAGTTGGTACCTTAATAACTTGTTTTAGCCCAAATTGTGATAGTAAGGCTAAGTAATTACGAGTATATGATGACTGCTCATTCATTACATTGATATTCATATCACCGAAAATTACTATACCTCGTCCAACAAGAGAAAAACAGGGTGTGTCACAGGAAGTTTCAGATTAGCCAATCAGAGAAAGGGGGCCTCATGCGCTTACTCACTTCTGTCTCATGTCTCATTGAAGAAGCGCTTTATAATATTACAGCAGAAGCTTTAATATTATGCAGTTGCGTTGCTTTAATTATAATTAAAATAATTGTACACTTCATAAAATTGTCTTTTAACTCAATTTTCTATATATCGTTTACTTATTTTAAGGTAATAACGTGCAGTCTGTTTAACCATCATTTTTTTTAAATATTTATACATTCTAATGACATGTCTTTTGTTTTTTTTAAAGAATTATAAGGTTTTATTAAAGATGCTATCTTATTTTTTATTTTTTTAATAAAATCCAGTTTTATGATACGTTTTCCATTACAGTTAATGATATCTCTTTCGTTTATTTGCTGGCCATGAGAATGGCCTTTGAATGTATAGTCTTGAAAAAGACTTTTTGAATTATATCTAAATTCAGGCTAAGGAGATTGTGGTAGAACGTTAATGTCATTCCACTCTTCTTCTTCTTCACTGTTGCTGTCTTCTCCATTAACATGAATTATTAAAGGCTCCACTTGATCTTCAATCAAACAGTCCGTTTCCCAATATCGTTCTTCCACACGCGAAACGTGTTCTATCGCTTTTCTCCAATTTTCAGGAGTTACATTATCAATTGCCGTTCTCGTTAGTTTTTCAACATCAGCAATCTTGAAAGTTGTATTCTTCTTCCGTATATATTCTTTTACCTGTGCCCAAATAAGTTCAATGGGATTGAGATCACAGTGATAAGGAGGTAGTCTTATCACTAAATGGCCGGCATCGCTAGCCAGTTCATCTATAACATAGTGCTTTGCTGTTTTGTGTTGTTTGATAACATTGTACAGCTCACCTTTTGACATTTTTGCTTCGGTAGGTATTCCTCGTAGGGCCAACCACTCTATCATATCCGATTTCCTTGTATTGCTGCACGGCGCTTTGGCCTTCTCCACCGAGTGATATGGGGATTACTTAATTTTGGCCTTCTCCATGACGATTACTTAATTTTTCGGAATATTTGGCAGCAGTTTTGTTCTAAACCATTCATGAAAACAATCCCCATTCATTTCGTCATGGTAATCTGCGGATTTATTTTTTGACCGAAATAATAAACAGCAGTCGTTCACAAACCCTTTATCGCTTCCAGCATGCAAAAGAATGAGACGGGAGCCTTTACCCGTAGGAATGAAACGCCCGTGGTAGGGATCCGAGCTCCCTGGTTGAGCACAGCTTTTCCCGTCGTGATGCCACTGTCTTTCACGGCCATGGTGTGCATTAGCCCACGTTTCATCCAGATATATGAAAGTACGTGTGGGGTCCCTGCGTAGCATTTGTACTTGCCTTAAAAAACGACGTCGTTGTGCGATAACATCTGTCCGCTCGATGTAAAATTGACGGTGGTTGATTTTGCCATACTTCATATGCAATTTATCATGCATAATGGTGGCGAAGGAAGTTCTCGATCCGGCGTAGTCAGTTTTTTCTCTAAATTTCTGGTACACATTTTTCAGAGTAGGATAATTACCTTCTGAGTGTATTTCGGATACACATGCTCATGCAATCGAGAGGTCAAAGTCATCCAGATTCGTTGTTCGAGATTCCCTGGGCATTTCTTTCCAGGAGTCGAAAAGTGAGGAGAGGGGGTGGTAGCTTCGCATGAAGACGCTTCGTTTCCTTCTTGAACAATTGTTCGAACGCAAGAAAAAGAAACTTGCGTTGCCTTGGAAGTTTCTTCTATCAAGGCAGATGAGCTTTTAAAACACTGTTTTCCTTTTAAGTAGCAAAATACGTTCCACACAATCTCCCTAGCCTGGCTGTGAATAGTTTTTCCTTGTTTGGCTGAAGAGCTGTTGCACGGCGACGCCATTACAAATTGACTTGTGTAGCCGCTGAAGGAGAGATCCCACAAAGCATTGCGGATGAGTGAGTAGTCGATATCAGACCGGAAACACGCCCTGTTTTTCTCTTGTTGGACGAGGTATAAATCATCAAGCTGCTTTCTAACTTTGATAAATGACTCAAGTGATAATAAAAACTTATCAATGTTACTGCTTGGGGGCCGATAAATTACCAAGAAATCCACAAACCACTTCTTACTAGCCTTATGTATATTAATTCCAATTTTACCATTTACACATTCGCATTCCTGCATATTGCTTTTTTTGTCAAAGACAATGTCTAAATCCCCTTTATAATATATAATGATCCCTCCACCCCTTTTATTATTTCGTAAGTTAATGAAAAAGTTAAACCCACGTAACATAAATAGCTGGATCTCATCTTCATGGATGTTTACTTCTAATAAAACTATTACATTATAACTAGGATTTAGTGACTCAAAGGCTTCAAAATTTTCCCAGTTCTTTTTCACACTGCGAATGTTTACAAAGCAACAATTGATATTCTCCATAACTAAAATTGATTAATTTTACATTTTCACAAAAACACCAATAAAAGATTAGAATACAGAAACTTCAAAGATTCAATCCATTACTGTACTAAGGAATCCAGTTCTTGTATATCTGTGATCTTCAGAACTTTATCACCATCATTTTTCCGAAGAAAAATATTTCCATTTTTGACCCACACGTATTTCCAATGCTTGATTTTAGCTAATTCTTTAAGCTTCCATAATAATACCTTATTAGTGTGCGTTAAATGTTCATTTATGAACACATGTTTATAACTTTCGTTACTACTAGCTAGTTTTTTCAAATGTTTTCTACCAGCTAGAAAATTGACAGTGGCTTCCGTATTTTTCATTTTAACAATGACCGACCCCTTTTGAAATGACTTGGTATGAAGTATAATTATTTGAGAACGGTCAAAGTCCTTGATATTTAAATTTTTTGCTAGTTTATCAATTTCTTTGATGTTTTCTTCATACGTACTAAGTGTTAGTCCTGTTATTTCTATATTGCACGAATTATTATTCTGCTCTAAAATATTAATCTTACATTCTAGATTATCAATTTGCTTTTGTTGAGTCATACACAAGCTACCAATATAATAATAATAATAATAATAATAATAATAATAATAATAATAATAAT
>JAHWFO010069502.1:208317-268363 GCA_023313115.1 Rhysida immarginata | reverse complement strand
ATAATAATAATAATAATAATAATAATAATAATAATAATAATAATAATAATAATGGAGTGTCATCAATTATAATAATGGCAAAATGGAACAATGGAGTGTCAAAATGTTTCATATCCAGTTTCTGCATAATTATTCTTAACAATATCTATCATTTCTCTGCCATCCACTGTATTTTTCACTGGTTTCCCCTATGGAGGAATTAGATGTTTTGATCGGCTATCGACGATGTTGTCGCTGGTCGCTTGTCGCTTCCAATTGAATTCAGCTCAATAGAGGCGACGTCGCCTGAAAATCAGTTTTTTCCGTCGCCGGCGACCAAGGGCAAAAACGAGGTCACGCTCGGGCGACAAGGAGCGACGCCGACGCATGCACAGTGCCCATGGCGCGACCCATGTCGCCGCGACGAAGTGTATTTGCGGCGGGCCTAAAGGTGAAAATGAAAGTATAGATGGGCTTTGTGGGCCGAAGAATTTGCATTTTATGCTGCGGCAACGTCCGTTACAACGGCTCAAGCGAAAAATAATTTGCTGTTGTTTTTGGGAGGAGCAGAAATAAGAAGAGCATATAAGACTTTGGAAATACCTGACATCAACACCATTCCGCACGAGGACTTACTGAAAAAATTCGAAGACAAGTTTGGAAAAAAGAAAAACTACACCTATGAAAGACACATGTTTCACAGCTTGTCACAGGAACCGGGTGAGAAGATAGATGATTTTATTATTCGATTACAATACCCCTCTTCTGTGCGATTTTGGAATATGGAAAGACAATGCTATTGTTGATCAAATAGTGGAAAAGTGTAACAGTGCTCGCCTACGCCGACGCCCATTGAAAGAGTCAGACCTAAAGTTGGATACGTTGCTTACAATTGCACACACCCAAGAAAGTGCGGAGGAACATGCTACGAAAATGGAAGCAAGTTCAACGACGGTCGAACTGACTAACACCGTTTCCTCACAGAGAGGCAGCAACAACATGAACAGTAAAACAAAATGTACACGTTGTGGTTGGAAAGGCCACAAATCGAGTAATTGTGAAGCCATGAAGGGAAAAGAATGCCACAGGTGCCATAAAATGGGACATTTTAAAAATATGTGCCATTCGAAAACCGATTCTCCAAAAGTGAAACAAAAACATAAGGAAAAATACAAAGACAAAAAGAAAACTCCGAATGAGGCAAACTGTTTTACGGACAACAGGCATAGTGACAGCGATTCATCTCACAGCGATTACCTGTTTATGATGAATGCACAAAAACTACCATCAGTAAACATTAGAGTGAATGAACAAACAGTGCCCTCTGTTGTGGATTCGGGTTCAACATTTTCTACCATCACAGAGACAGTGTGGGAAAGAGTACAGACAGAAAAGTACAGACTACGTCCGACGAAGGTACGAGGTTTTGCATACATGCCGAAGGACCCCATTCCACCCCTGGGAGAAGTAATTCTACCGGTAGAGGCAAGAAAACAAAAGCGCAAGGTAAGATTTATCGTTGTGGCAGATGGCGATCATCCCTGTTTGTTGAGTAGTAACGCGAGCAAAGTGTTTGGTTTTATCACTTTTAGTGAGGATATATGTTTCTCAGTACAGCCAGGCTTAGAAGATTTTATAAGCGAATACGACAAACTGTTTCATGGGCTGGGAAAATTATATAATATCCAGGCTAGGATTGAGATTAAAGAGGGTACACGATCCCAAAGATATTACCCATTAGGCGTACACCCTTTAACTTACGTGATAAGGTTGAGCAGGAGGTTAAACGCTTGCTGGATGGGGATATTATTGAGCGAGTAGAAGGCATAACACCATGGTTGTCACCAGTCGTCCCAGTCAAAAAGAAAAACGGGTCAATACGTTTACGCCTGGACGTACGCGAGCTTAATAAATGTATTATAAAGCAGAAGTATCCGATCCCCACAGTTGATAATATTTTGTCAGAGCTGGGTGAAGCTAAAATTTTCACAGAATTAGACTTCACGGAGGGATTTCATCAGGTAGAACTCCACCATGATTCGAGAGTTTTTACCACATTTTCAGTTGAATCGGGAGTATATAGATTTAAACGGCTGATTTTTGGTATATCGACAGGCCCCAGAAATTTTCCAGGGAGCATTACGAATGGCAACTGCTGATTGGGAGGGAGCTCGAAACATTAGTGACAATGTTTTGGTGTTCCCCAAAGACATGGTCTCTCACGTGGAAAGATTACGCCAAGTATTTGAAAAGTTGTTTAAAATTGGGCTTAGACTAAATAGGAAAAAATGCAATTTTGCGAAAGAACGTTTACTTTTCATGGGGTTAGAAATTTCAGGTAGGGGTGTATCAATTGATGATATGAGGCTAAAACATTTGTTAGAGCTTAGAGAAACTACCACAGTGTCAGAATTGCATAGTTTTTTGGGACTCATTAATTACTGCATGCGATTTTTGCCTAGAGTTGCCACAGTTACAACTTCGCTAAGACATTTGCTTAAGCAGGATGTAAAATGGGTCTGGGAAGAGAAACAGTCAAAGGCTTTTGAATATCTCAAACAAGAATTAGCTAGAAAGACAGAACTGGCATTTTATGTAACAGGTCAAGAAACGCTTCTTTTTGTAGACGCAAGCCCAACAGGACTGGGTGCAGTATTAGCACAGAAAATTCCGGAATACGATAACCAGATTGTCCCTATTGCATTTGCAAGTAAAGCACTAACGGGAACTGAGAAAAAATATTCTCAAACAGAGCGAGAAGAACTATCGATTGTTTGGGGATACGAACGCTTCCAGTTATTTTTGATAGGCTGTCAGTTTAGAGTGTATACTGATCATAAACCTCTGTTGGTTCTTTACAACGCAAATTCTAGACCAGCAGCCCGGATTGAATGTTGGTTACTCAGACTTCAGAGTTTTGATTTTTCAATTGAATACATTCAAGGCTGTAAAAATATCGCCGACTCTTTGTCACGATTATTCCTTAGCAGTTTGCAACCAGAAAAGAAAATTTGCATAGTCACAGAAAGCTATGTAATTAATAGTAGCATTAACTTTGTAATTAATAGTAGCATTCCAAAAGCTTTGTCTCTGGAAGAGATCAGGGAAGGGTCAGAAAGGGATGAAGAGATTCAGAGCGTAAAAAGAGCACTCCATTCTAATAATATGCAGGGATTCCCAGAGGCGTTTGCTCAGGTTAAGTCAGAATATCGTGGAAAGGGATTCTGTTGAGGGGAAACAGGCTGGTGATCCCAACTGCACTTCGTGGGACCAAGCGCTGAGAATCACACACGAGTCACACCAGGGAGTGATTAAAACTAAATCACTACTGCGGACAAAAATATGGTGGCCGGGCATGGACAAACAAGTGGAGAGAATGATAAGGGACTGTGCTCCTTGTCAGTTAGCCCTTCCACCCAAGATTTTTAAGAGCGTAAGACCAACAACAGAGATAAGTTATCCATGGGAACATTTAGCAATTGACTTATGTGGTCCATTTGTAGACGTTACAACATTGGCTGTGTTGGTGGACTATTTTTTGAAATGGCCAGAAGCCACCCTCCTTCGATCCACCGATACGTCCAAAATCATTAGCTAGCTCCAAGCTGTATTCAGTGTTCATGGGTTTCCTAAAATTATTACCTGCGACAATGGCCCCCAATTCATTTCTAAGGAATTCACTGACTATCTTCGGGAATGTAACATTAAGATTCATCATACTATCCCGTATTGGCCACAAGCCAATGGACAGGTGGAGAGACCGAACAGAGTTTTTTTAAAGACATTTCGTACAGCAATGATTGATAACTGTCACGATTTGAAGAGTGCTCTCATTCGGTTTCTTCACCAATGTCGGGCAACACCTCATTCATCAACTAAGATAACACCGGCTGAAGCTCTTATGTGTCATCAAATACACACTAAATTACCAGAATTCACCACGCCAAAACTGTGCAAAGGTCAGCGTAAAGCTAGAGCCAATTTGCGCGAGGCTAATATAAACAATGCAGAGAAACGACCGAACGATATGATTACAGAATGGAAAATTGGCGACAATGTATATTGCAAACAGCCAAAAAAACACAAGCTGTCATCTACATTTTCACCCAAAATTTGGACGATCTCAAAAGATTAACGGGACAAGAATTGAACTCACCGCACAGGATGGCAACAGGAATGTGAGACACGCATCGTTTATTCGTAGAGCATGCAACAATAAAATAGAGCAAGAATCCGAGGACTATGGCTATCCAGTGCCCCCATGTGATTCTGCCGACGGAGATGCTGCACAATCTGTGAACAATCGGCCAAGACGGAACATTCGCCGCCCAGAACGTTTTGATGATATTACATGTGACTTTTAAATATATACAGGGTGGTCATAAATTATTAAGCACATTTTGACAGTGAATATTTTATTAACCAAGAAATGTACACAGTTCTTGTGAACATCATTGAAAAGTACAACTCAAACAGTTTTTTTCCGTAATATTCCGAAGTTACAGCACTTCCACGTGTGCTCCTGCTGTGACTCGCAGAATATCCATTCGATATTCGATTTCACGCCATGTATTCCGCAGCATTTCAGGTGTCACTGTTGCAATGACGGCCACAATCCTTTCCTTCAATCAAGATCACGCACTTTGCTGGAGTACACGCGGTCCTTTACATATCCCCACAAGAAAAAATCAAGTGGTGTGATGTCAGGAGATTGCGGAGGCCATGAAATCGACCCCCCGCGGCCAATCCAACGACCAGGAAATTGTTCATCCAGGTATCGCCGCACCATCATGTTGAAAAATAACATCTGGTTGTCGTTGTTCAAGCTGCGGTATAGCATAACATTGCAGCATGTCAAGATACGTGATGCTATTCACTGACTGCTCTGTGAAGAAGAATGGTCCAATCACTTCATTGACAGTCAACGCGCACCACACATTGACCTTTGGACTGTCTCTAACATGTTCACGGACTTCATGAGGGTTCTCTGATCCCCATATGCGACAGTTGTGTCTGTTCACACGCCCGGAAACATGAAATGTTGACTCATCTGAGAAAGCCACTTTATCCAAGAACGTGTTGTCCATATCAATTTTGTGCAGAATGAGCTCCGCGAATGCAAACCGTTGCGGTTTATCGTCGGGCTTTAGTTCCTGAACAATCTGAACTTTGTAGGCATACAATTTCAAACGCTTATGCATCACTTTCATCACCGTAGATCGTGGGACTCGCAATTCCAAGCTGGCGCGCCGAGTTGACTTCGTAGGGCTCCGTTGGAACGCATCTCGCACCTTCTCAATGACTTCCTCACTGACGGTAGGCCTACCAGCACCTTTCTTGTGGGCTACGCTTCCAGTGTCCTTAAACTGCTGATACCACCGCTTTATGGAATCCTTTCCAGGAGCAGGTTGGCCATATTCCAAGCGGAATTGCCGTTGAACTGCTATCACGGATTTCTGCTCATGAAACCAAAGAACGCACATTGCTTTCTGCTGCACGGTCGCCAGTTTCGCGTTTTGCGTTCCTACGCCAAACAGTGCTGCCGCCTGGTGGTGATAGTGACACCTGACAAACTGTTTGAGTTGTACTTTTCAATGATGTTCACAAGAAGTGTGTACATTTCTTGGTTAATAAAATATTCACTGTCAAAATGCGCTCAATAATTTATGACCACCCGGTATATTCATATTTTAATTATCTTTTATTCAAATTAATAAGCAGTATGTAATCAAGTTAGTTTATACATGTATTACAGTTTTTTTCGTTCTTATAATTTTCTATTTTATTTGTTGAGAGGGATTGTAGTATCATTGTTTATGTTCACATGAGCCTCCTTCCCACGGCTCTCTCTCCCCTTTGTAAGCGAGCGCGAGGCACTCGCTCGGCCGAATGTAAATAAAGCGGTCGAAGTCGAGAGTTGCGCTTCGTAACCAAGAGTGAAAAGACGCTTGATTTCTTGTGTCTGACAAACACATTATTAATGTAAAAGGACATTACGGGGGGGGGGGGGGGCATGGAGAATACTTAGAACTCCTTTGTTGTAGCTTCGTTGTAGCTACTGAATGAAATTACAGGGTGTCTCAAGCCTCAAGGTCAAAATTCTACAGATGACAGAGGACCATTAATTTAGTATTTGGAGACAGGGAACCAATTAACAAAAATGCATATATCAGGCACATGTGATCTTGAACAAGTAATACATGTGAGGAATGCTTTAATAAGTTGCTTTCACTTTTGAGCAAATAAGAATTTTTTTTATCCATAGACGACACATGCCTCTTAGCAACAACATAGCCACAATTTACAGCTCAGAGCAAGTTTTCAAAGTGGTAACCACCATCTCTATACATATATTACACGCTTTGCCGCACTCTTTCAAATATCACAGGATACCATATAAGGAGACAAATGTATCGTACAGGATGTCATAAGGTGCATTCAAATGGATAAATAAATTATTGTTTGTTCTGAAAACGAAAGCAGCTTACAAAAACCTTCCTTACACATATTATGTATTTGTTCAAGATCTCATGCAACCTAAAATATGCATTTCCAACTATTGGTTCCCTATCTCAGTTTACAGTCTTCTACCTCTATAGAATTTTAACCCTAAAGCTGAGGCACCCTGTATATTATAATACAGTACATCACAAAAGTTTAGGATATTCCAAACTTTATTGGCACCATGCACATAAAGTTCCTAAAAAATTGGTTGATTCGTAACTATCAGTTCCATACTCATGGAATTAACATGATTTACTATATTGTATTAGTCTGCAAAATTGTAAATAATTGCAATTTAAACATTGGACTTTATTCGAGCTGAAAGTTTACATATCTGTCTCAAAATTAAAGAATTTCTTTCAAAAGTTTGGGATATTTTTGTTTAAATGGTCGAGAAAAATTTATAATTTAAAAAAATAATAAAATTTCAAGCAAAATCGGGTGAAACCAAAATTAAAAAATAGGGAATGGTGGGGAAACTTTCTAGATGGCAGCAAATACATATAATTGCAATCATCTCGACATGGGAAAGACCCAAGTTTCTGAAAAAGACAGAAATGAAATAATTTTTTGGCATTCGAAAGGACTTAAACAAGTTGAAATTGCAAAGAAAGTCAACAGAGGACAAAATACCATCAGCAGAATTATAAAAAGATGGCGAAAAATGAAAACTGTTTATGTCAAATCTCGACGTGGACGCCCAAAGGTGCTCAACAATCAGGACTTGAGAAAGTTAAAAGCCATTGTAGTGGGTGACAGACGAGCTACAATAAGACAAGTTGCCTCAGCACTATCGGAGACCATAGGCAAATATGTATCCCATTCTATAACACACAGAAGACTAGCAGATATGGATATCAAATCATGCATTGCATCAAAAAAGCCGATTCTAACAGCGGATCAGAAGAAAAAAACGCCTCAAATGAGTGAAAAAACACTTGAATTGGACACCGTTAATGTGGAGCAAAGTTTTGTTCAATGACGAATCCATCTTTTGTCTAGATTTGAATACCAGAAATATAGTGTGAAGATCCCATAACCAAGCAGCTCAACCATCCTGCGTGAATTGTCAAGCAAAGAACCCAGTCAAGGTTATGGTTTGGGGATGTTTTGGAAGTAAAGGTGTAGGAGAAGTTTGTATCATCAATTCAAAAGTTAATTGCGATGTTTATTGTGAATTATTGGAAAGTTATTTGATGTCAAGCGTTGAATCTTCTTTCCGGATGATGAGTTTATTTACCAACATGATGGCGTACCTGCTCATAGGTCGAAGAAAAGTAAAGCCATAATTCAAGAAAAAGACATTCATATATTGAGTGGCCAGGTAACTCCCCAGATTTAAACCTAATTGAGAATATGTGGGCGATAATTAAGGTTCGCGTGAGAAAATTATGTCTGAGGATGAAATCCGACTTGATTCGATGTATCCGAGATGTATGGGCTAAAATTTTGAGTATGCCTAAGCGTTGTGAAGCAGTAATTCACGCTAAAGGAATTTCATAAAATGGTGAGAAAAAAATCCCAAACTTTTGAAACAAGTTTTTTGTTTTTGAGACAAATGTATGACATGTACAGTTCAATAAATTCTTTTGTTTAAAAGGTACTTACTAAAAATTTTGTGAGTTAATAGACTGGATGAAGTTATGTTAATTCCTCAAAAATAAAAATTATATCCTAAAAACATATGTATTGGCTTCCATAGTGGATGCCCAGCAATAAAGTTTTGTGATGCACTGTACATAATAAACCTTTAAATAGCGTGGAGGAAATGTTTAGTATTGGCAATTCATAGATATGTCCTACACCCAATTTTAATAAAAAATATTGAGCATTTTCTAAACAATTTTTAATAACGAAGTGAAACAAAGTGTGCACTGTGCTGTTTAAATATTTGACAGTGGATAGTGGATGACAGCAACGTACATGCTGAGACCTGGAAAAAACGCACAGTATATGATGTTTAGACATACTGCCATTGCTAAACTACCCAAATTTTGCACTGCCGTCCTGTTTTATTTGAACAATCCTTAAATTTTATAAATTTATTAACATTCACTACCAACATCGTAATTAATTATGGCCTTTGTCAACTACCTATCGAGAAGCTTGTTACTATGAGGTTTCGCATTCCAAATCTATTTGCTAAACTATAAAAAATATTGCCCATTGGTAGATAGAAAAACCTATGTAGGCAGGTGTATCTCTTACTACTACAATGCCCATTTGCAATGGCATAACACCTCATAATGCCATTGGCTATTGTTAGATACAATAGGTAGCTCAGTTTTAATAGAAAATACATGTATTTGCATTAAGAACAGCATATTTTTTTAATTCAAATCATTAAGTATAAGTGAATGGTTACACCTTTTGCAGCCATTTGAATGGATAAAATGGATTGTGATAAAAAGTCAATTGCTACTTTACATTGCTCAAAATTCTACAGATGCTAGGAGACTGTAAATTTGAGTATTTTGAGATAGGGAACGAGTGGTTAGAAATGCATATTTCAGGTGCCATGAGATCTAGTTGTCTACAAGAGAATATGGTTGCAACATGATGGTGCACCTGCTCACTTCGATGTTGATGTTCACGAGCACCTGCACAACAGATTCCCTAATCATTGGATTGGAAGGGGAGGTCCTGTCCTATGCCTAGTGCGATCGTCAGGTCTCACTCTTCTGGATTTTTCCTATGGGGGCACAGCAAGTCGTTGGTGTATGAAACCTCAGTAAATTCTGATGTTATACTGTTTTTCAGGGTCCAAGCAGTCTCCTTGTACACCAGGGATATTTGAAAGAGTGTGGCAAAATTTCATTCACTATTGTAATGCATGTATTTCGATTGGTGGTCACCATTTTGAATGCTTGCTCTAAGCTATAAGTTGTTTCTAAAAAAAAAAATCTGCGGTTTGCTCTGAAAATGAAAGCAGTTTACAAAAACTTTGCTTACACATATTACTTGTTCAAAATTTCATGGTGGCTGACCTCATTGGTTCCCATCTCAAAACACTCCAGTTTACAGCCGTCTACCATCTGTAGAATCCTAAAAGTTTGAGACACCCTATAGAAATGATAAAAATTAATGTTCTTTAGGATCTTTTTTTTTTTCTTCTTTTTTTTAATTGAATCAAATTGACCAGTTTTATTGGGTTTTCTTCTTTTTGAACAGGTGGACGTTTGTGTTTGTGGGAAAACAGAAATGTAGATTTTCGCCTGCTCCATCAGTATTCCACTTTCATAGAATTCAGACATGAACTAAGATTTCGATGTGATGAAGGAAAACCTGGATACCTAGAATGGGTTCCTAATAAAACCATACCAGACATTGTTTATTATCAAGTAAAGATCTACTCCTTTAACGCATATGAGAATATTTAACATGTTTTAAGTTAACATTTTCAGTACTTTCCAAAAAGAATGTAATACAGAGCATTTCACCACTAGTGGCCTGTTTAATAAGTTTGACCAATCGCAATCCGCCGAAAGCAGATGTGAACATGTTGTCCAAAAAGTAACGACTGGTCGTGCTCACCAGGTCTGATGCATCTAAAAAGTCCGATTGGTCAAACCCAGTCACAAAGAGCCTGTCCATGCTTCACAACTCTAAAAAGTGACTGGGTTGGCCATTCAAATCTTTGTTGTGCATAATGCAATTAAAGTTTTTTGACAGCAATAATGCCTAGTTACACATCTCTAAGCAAGAAGGGAATGAAGTTAATGCAGGAGATGAGACAGGAGATAAAAAAGAACTAATGAAATTGTGATAATGAGAGAATTTCATTCGTAAACGTAGGTGCTGAACTCTGACAGTGTCTCTTCGATTTCGATTGATCATGATCATGCTGTCCAAAAAGTGCACATACATGGAAGTGAATGGTGGCGAATCAGTTCCGACCATACCATGCGACTTGTTGACAACCGAACAAACTTTTTAGACATGCCTAGGTTAAGTCTATAAGTTAATTATTATGGGGTTGCTGTTTATTACATTATAGGAAGTTTAAACTGTATTACACCAAAACTGAAGAAGTCATTACAATTAATGCTAGAAATGGTTGCTTGTTGTAGTTTGAACCTCCTACAATAAGTAGAATTCTGTAATAATTAATTGTGAAGCCTCACATGCCTGCAACTATGGGGTATTCAAACAGGAACAAACTAATAAATTTTTGTAATGGTATCAAGTGCACTTTAATGCTATTAAATTTTTCTGAATTTTCAAAGATGAGAGTGGACAAAATATCTACCAGTATTAATAAAGAAGAATTTTTATGCAGTGGCTAATTTATCGCAAAACCTTAAAATTTTGAAATTAATTAACTTTTCTACAATACCAAATGAAAAGTAATGCATGTATTAGAGGCATCTCTGGCTTACCTGCTGCTGCAGAGTCTCATGTGCCATCCTCTCCAGATTTACTGGTTGCTTTACATAAAATAATTACGTAAACCAAGGCCTAACTGCCAATAGTTACGTAGACCTTGCTGCCCTGGAATGGTGCATCTCTTCCTGAAGATGGCCATGAGTAATGGCAACATGCCAAATTTCAATAAAATAATTTGCAGCACCTATGATGATAACAAAATCCAATATGCAAAAGAAGTTAACAGCATTATTTTTATGACCAATCATGCTCCTTGTGGTCTTTGCACCAGTACTTTTAATTTGGTTTATTTTTCAACATAATCTCCATGAACATTTTGGTACTTGTCCCAGTGTTTCACGAGTTCCTCAAATCCAGCAGCGAAGAAGGTTTGTGGTTGGTGTTATAGCCAGCTGGTAACCTCCTGACAGACCTCCTCCATATTCTGGAACCGGTGACCACCCAGGTGATTCTTCAGTGGGCCGAAGAGGTGAAAGTCGGATGGTGCCACATCTGGACTGATGTGAACCACTGTGATATTGGCACTTTGTGGACGAGCATTGTCATCCAATATAAAAACTCCACTGGGTAAACAGCTTTCCTGGATAAACATTCGTTACCGTACATAGTGGTTTCATTGTGCACTTGCTCAGCAGATTTGCCTGCACCCACAGAAGTTGAATTACGACCTGTTGTTCATCAAGGGTACAATCGGCTAACACACCTGCCATCTTATCCACTTGACATTCAAATGACTCACTGCCATATGAAAACGTGACTACAAGCGCCGTATAGGTTACACGGTGGTGATGCCACTTACACCAACACTTGCGTAAAGGATCATTGCAACGACAGATATTAATACCACAATTTCAAATTGCAGCAATTTCACTTTGTGCCTTGCATATTGATTTACCTTCTAATATTTCATTTGTACAGTTATTGCCTTTATTTTTCATTCAACCCATTTATTTAGTAAAATGAAATAAAACGTACGAAACCATTTTGATTGTCCCTGTTCACTTTGCCACTAACAAGGAAACCACATGAGGGTGTACAGCGCACTGTTTGTTTATTTGCGTGCAAACACACCTTGGAAGCGATAGTGTTGTGCGGTGGCAATAGCAGAAGTGAGGACCAAAAAAAAAATAAAAAATAAAAAAACGGCAGCAAGCTGAAAGCAAAATTGTTAAAGGTAGTTGCCAAAGAATTGCAGTTATAGCAGTGTTATTAAGTGCAAAACTTTAATTTTGCTATACAATTATTCATCTAGAAATAACTTATAAGATGAGATAAGCATCCATGAATATCTCATGAATTTTGGAAAGTTATCTCCTTTTAAAAGTAAGTTTGTTTAAAAACTTGGGAATCCATTCAATTGTCATCTGTAATAACTTCATAGGAAATGGTTACATTGCTTTCATGTGAAATGGATTCCTGCTTATTGTTAAGTGATGGAGTCTTTGTGAGGAAAGAAGTTCTTTAAGCGCATTAATACACACACAGCTTTAACTATGGTGTAATAATTGGAGTCTTTGTATGGCTGTGTGTGCTCCAATTTTTCCGTTTTTGCGGTCTATTTTGAAAGAAACAAAATTTCACGATTTCTTATGTTGCAAGCATCAATTTTGCAATTTGACGTGAATCTGTGAGGTACAGATTCGTGTCTGGGGGCAGCCATAGCCCAGTTGTCTCGCCTTGCTTAATGCAATGATGAGTTAAGCAACCTTGGGCGCTATTAATCACAGGCTGGGTGATCACCTGGAAATGTCCATCGCCCCCTGTGCTTCGGAGGGCACATTAAGCCGTCGGTCCCGGCTGCTACTGTTTCCTGTAGCAGTCGTTACTGGGGATATACAATAGACTCAGAGAGTCGCAGTGCTCAGGTTTCTAGTATAACCACTTTGGTTTCATGGTAACCACCCCTTACAGTTCATCCATCATCCATACAGGTTCGTGTGGTTCCCTTGTAAATTTCATCAGTGACACAACTCCATCCTTATTCAAACTATTGCGATACCAGAAACCTGCAGTTGTGCTTGCAAATCCATGTAAAATTCTCTCAATTTTGGTTTGTTGGTAGTTTTTAGCACCTGTACCATGTGAGAAATTTGTAAGGCTGAAACTGCAGATACTTGTGTAGCATGTGCCACACTGTTGTGCCACAGCATAATATGTTGATTTACTAAGGCTTCATGAGCAAGTCGCATGAATGTATTCAGTTATTCGTTGTTGACAAATAGGCATCTTGTGCTTTACCCTTTGCATAAGCAACCCGTCTCCTCAAACTGTTCACCCATCTTGTGATGTTGTGACAGCAAGGATGCTTTTACAAATTTGGTCCCTGAACAACAGTTATTGGTGAAGATTTTGCTGATACTTCCATTTTGAATAACTGTGCCTCTGGTGAGCATTTTGGAAATGGCAGACTTTTCAATGTTGCCAAATGAAATTTGGAGATAAAGAAAAGAAGACTGGACCAATGCACGCAATACGGAAGTTTAATGAGAACAAATAACCACAAAGAATAGGCAATAACAACCAAATATATGTTTTGCCAATAGGATATACAGGGAGATTCAAAATTTAATGTACAAACTTTTAAGGGATATAGTATGAGTTATTCTAAGCAAAAAAGTTCATATGAACGTGGGCCCGAATTTAAACGAAAACAGAGTTATGAACAAAAATAAAAATGCCACCACTAAGATCAACAAGTTAATAACTTAGGTTCCATAACACATAGGATACTGAAATTTAGAGGAATAATAAGAGTACATAAAACTGTGACAGGCTTCCAACAGGTAGTTTCCGAGTTACACAGTCAACATCGTAACATGTGCTCACATGTGAGTACTAACCAGCACGTGTTACGATTTTGACTTTTTTGCTTAGAATAACTATATCCCCTAAAAGTTTGTACATTGAATTTTGAATCACCATGTATAGCAAAAACAAGATGGGGTGTCCACCAATCAGCAATTGCCAAAGCAAAAAACAAAAACAATTGACAAGCCAAATAAGAAGGATCGGGCCAATCAGTTTGCATTATGCCAACTGACAAAAAATTTGCTTTTTGTTACAATTGGTGACATCTTTTATGGCTTTCAATAGAGGCTTGGTTTCAAACATATGAGATGTATTCAGTAAGTAACAGGCTGAATGCAATGGTGACTAAACAAAAGTGAATTTATTTCAAAAAATACTGACCATGGTGGTTCAAGCAATTATCCCACTGTTATACCAAGCAAAATACCCTTCTCATAGAAGGTCTTGGTTTGTTGCTTGTACCAAATCCGAACTGCCTCTTGCACTTCCCCATCCGTATGAAAATTGCGTCAACTACTGCAGATTGACTTTGATATTTTTGGGTGGTGGTGATCCTGGGTGTTTCCATTGCAGACTTTGGTGCTTGGATTCAGGTTCATAATGGTGGCACCAAATCTTGTCCTCTACTACAATTCTTGACAAGAAATTCTCATTATCATGAAAGCGCTCCAAAAAGTCCAATAACATGGCCATACGGAAGGCTTCTTGTGCTCATTCAAAATGATGAGGCACCCATTTAACACACACTTTGCGGTACTGTAATGTTTCCATGATAATAGTGTGAATAGTTCCGACATTCACATCAACCTCAGCAGCAATATTGGACTGCGTGTTCCCTTGCACAACTTATCACACCCCCAGGCATGACACCTACATCCTCTAGTGGCATATGAACATATACAACATCTTCACCGTATAGTTACGTGTCCTCCATAAAATTTGCTAAGATCCTGAACACCAATTGTCTGTACAAGCCTGCAGTCTGAAACTTATTGAATAGGCCTCATATTTGATTGTTTAATAATTTCTTATCACATTTGTTGTGTAGCTAAATCTCGAATTTCAACTTGGTCAATATTGTCGGGAAACTGAAAGAAGTTAGTTATAGCAGTCGTTGGTATGTTTTCAAATTGAATTACCCTGTACATAACTCAATTTTTACCCATGAGTAAATTTAAATTAAACCAGTTAAGAACACGTACACAAAACACTAATCACATAAATATATTTTTAATAATAAGTGAAATATGCTTTTTTATTCTTTAATAAAATTGAAGAAACTGGGTCTTACACAAAATTAACAAGGAAAAAATTTGTATTCCTAGAGTTACAAACAACCCTTTATGGGATGGAAAATTCATGTCGTTGACGAGATCCCTTTATCAAGTAGCATGTCAAATTTACCTATTCAACTACTCATTTCCGTAAGACCTAAAGTTTTATTTTTATAAACAACTGTTCTCCCTATACAATATATGCATTTAAAAGAAAATAATTTTTTTCTTCTTTTTTCAGGTTTCCCTCTTTTTTGTTGGCCTGCGATACTTTCTCCAGTGAAACGAGTTTATTTATTCAATTTTTATTTCAGAACTATGAAGTGCAATTCTATTTATTTGAAATTTTATGCAATTAAATAATTACTACTTTGTTATAAAAATATCAATTTTACAAAAGGCTTTTATTTACTTTTTGATTACACTGAAACACATGTAAAAATAGGAATTTCTACATCTTTTGAAGCAGAAGGAAAGATAAACAGGCATAATGCTTTACAAGAAAATAATTTCTACAAAATATACACATCTATTAAATGCAATGATTTAACTTGGCCTTTCTTTGAATTAATTGGCAATTGGCTCTTATTACCGTAAATCTTCTACTATAATGCGACTCCACTTTTTCGACCCAAAAAAAAAATCGGCAAAAATCCTATCCTCTTGTATAATGCGACCCCCATTTTTGACTCCTCGCGAGAAATAAAATGTGCAAACTTATACAGAAAAAAAATCTTTATTTTTAAATTGTCTGGATATTTAATATTCAAAAACCTTCAAAATCTGATTCATCTGTGTCTTCGAACAGGTCTTTCCAATCTTCCTCAGTTAATATGACATCTGTATCCCAGTCTTCTTCCTCTAAACAATTGGCTGCATCTGTAATCCTTATTCAGTTTAATATTTTCACTACATAAGCTTTCTTGTAGGCTTTGGTTCGAGGCAGTTTGGAAGTAGGCCTATTTAGAAGTATCGATGTTTGGGAGAAGTAAATAACGTTTTTAATTCTTTTAATAATGCGATGTTTCCAACAAATTCTTCAGTAATACTGGCAGCACTATAATTAATAATGTAGACTCTAAATTCATCTTCTAATTCCAACAGCAGCATCTAATGGAGAGCCCAGTCACTGTATAAAAACGTTCAAATTACAGTATCTGCATCATCTTTGAGCATTTCCATAATTATATAGTGCTGTCACATCCACGTAGGTAGTTCAAATAAAACATGTTGAGGCCGATATGCAACAGTGCGGTTTTATCCGATAGAGATAGGTCATCCTCAGTGTACAAGGTCTTTATAATTTAAGTTCCATTTTGACATGGCCATAAAAAAACAACTACTGGATCAAACGCTATAATACTTGGTAATATTATACAAGAGGGCATGGGAAGTTCATACCCACCAAAAAAAAAAAAAAATTATTTCAAAAGGTCACCACCAGCATGGAATGGCGCTCTATGCAATATTCGTATACGAATTTAGACACGAAGACACAGGTTAACAATGTGGTTTATGCACATGCGCTTTACAAGTCATTTGGTTTTCAGAAATAAGAAAGGGAGCCTCGTTGTCAGTACGCCTCATTTGTTACTAGTCGACGATGCCTGTTACCATGCAAGACCGTGCGTTTCTGGTTAAATGTTATTATGAATGCAATAGCAATGTAAGGCAGGCTTTGCAACATTATCGTACCGTTCGACGAATATATGTACGTCAGGGGTCAATGACACCGCAGAGTTTGAAGAAGATGATGACAAAGTTTGAAGCCACAGGTTTGTTATCGGTAGCACCTGGCCGAGGAAGAAAACCAGTCTCTGAGGCAACTGTGGAGGCTGTTTCAGTAGCCGTAGAGGAAGAAAAAATGGAAACCTCACAAGGGGCGTGCAGCGTAAGTGCTGTTGCACGTCGAATGGACTTACCACTGAGTACGGTGTACAAGATCTACCCGGTGTACGCTGTACAAGATGTAAAGTGCTGCGGGCACATATGTTAACAAGATGTAAAGAACTACCCATACAAGATCCACCTTGTCCAACAACTCGAACCTAACGATCTTCCTCTTGGAGAAACCTTCGCATTGGAATTCCTTGCGTGGATGGAGGTGGACGAGCATTGGCCATGGAACATTTTGTGGACGGACGAGGCCCATTTTTACCTGAATGGGGACTGGTGGATTTGGGCCACCAGTCCCCCTCATGTTCTCCACCAAATTCCATTGCATTCTCCTAAAGTTACAGTTTGGTGTGGTATGACAGCAGATGTCATAATTGGACCGTATTTTTTTGAAAAGCAGTCAAGAGATGGATTTGTGACATACACTGTGACTGCTGCTCGCATGGTGTCGATGCTAAGAAGTTTTGTGATACCAGAACTTCAGCAACGTGGCATTTTAGACAACGATTTTTATGCAGGATGGGGCTCCACCTCGTATTGGTACATGTGTCAAACAGTTACTTCAGCAACATTTCACAGATGAACGGATTATAGGCCGAAACTTCCCCCTTTCTTGGCCACCCCGGTCACCTGATATCAACCCGTGACTTCTGGCTCTGGGGTTACCTCAAAGCCACTGTTTATGGTGATAACGTCAGGAATTTGGCGGAACTGAAAGATGCGATATGCCGACAGGTGTGCAACATTCCTCCTGATATGCTACGAGCTACAGTTGAGAAAGCAGTAATCCAGTGTAACCTGCTTTCAGTAAATGGTGGAGGCAACATTCAACATGTAACTAATTTTAGTAACGATTAAAGACTTGTTAACCTGTGTCTTCGTGTCTAATTTCGTATACGAATATTGCATAGAGGTCATATTCCATGCTCATGGTGACCTTTTGAACTAATTTTTTTTTTGGTGGATAGGAACTTCCCATGCCCTCTTGTATAATATTACCAAGTATTATAGCTTTTGGTCCAGTAGTTTTTTTTTATGGCCATGTCAAAATGGAACTTTAATTATAAAGATCTTATATATAATTTTTTTACTTTTATTGTACTTACTTACTTTTCAAACCACTTACCCGTTAGGGGCATCTGTATCACGTGGCCATACCAGCGCAACTGCGATTTCTCAATGCAGAGAAGTAGCAGCTCAACACTTAAAAACTCCCTTATTGTGCTGCTGTGCACTATCTAGTAGGGTAACACCATGGAAGAATAATAAGGGAAGCGCCTCTTATAGCACTTCCAATGTTAAAATAAGTCACTCGCCACTATCATAGCGCACCTGGTAACCAACATGATTGCGCTTACAACTCCTATGATCTTTTATATGATTATAGAATTACAGATGCCTTTGAAGTACTTGAACATTTGAAATTTCAATAAAAAATTTTAATTTGAATTTTATAATTGTTTTTATAGGAAAGAAATGCTTTTCTTTCGTTCAGTATTTATTTTCTCTTTTCATTTTAATGACCCATTTCAAATTTAATATGGGCCTGGTTTTGGAGCACTTTTTTTAAAAATGGTAAAAAGTGTTTTGGAATTTTGTTTTTTTAACTGATTTAAGTAGTGCAGGGGTTTCCGTGAAGTTACATGTTGACTGAGGGAAAGAGCAATAATGAATAAAATTTCTTCAAAATAGCATTGTTTCAGTTATTTAATGCACAAAATTAAACATTTATTATATTAATACAGCATTATCATACAAAAAAGATTCTTGCATTCAGGCTTCGTGGCACTCTGGTGGCCAGCATGAGATCTCATCCTATATCGTGTGATGCAATTTCTTGCAAGAGGCACTTCCCTTATTCTTCCACAGTAACGCCTGCCACACCTCTCAGAAATCTCATTTCAGCCGTTTGTACCCGCGATCGCACTCTTTCGATCATTACCCAAGACTCATGACCATAGTTGAGAATGGGGACGAAGATTAATTTGAAGACTGAGAGCTTGTCTTTGTTTCCCAGTTCGCATTTCGTTACCACAGATCACCACAATTCATATCTGACACAGCTTGGTGCACTGATCCGAGCATCCAATTCTTTTTCCTGCCACCCATCACTTGTGAATGCAATCCCGAGATACTTGAACTTCTCCACCCGTCTCAATGGGGCTCTCCTAACATGGAGAGCATACTGAGCAGGCTGTCTTGAAAGGACCAAAACCTCAGTCTTTGTCAAACTGATCTTCATCCCAGCTTCTTCACATTTGGCTGCAAACCGGTCTAGTGCATGCTGAAGGTTAGTGTGAAAAGACCCAAGGGGGACAAGGTCGTCAACCTTTCCACCAAGCAGTCGCCCACACAAACACGCTCATCGCCTCGGCTGCCCCTGTCTTTCCAGTCCATAAAGATCATGAACAAGAGGGCCGACAGTACGCACCCTTGGCAGAGTCCAACACCCACGGTGAACGGTCTTGACTTAATGCCATTTATCCAGACACACATCTCAGAGCTTTCGTACAGAGACTTGATAACAACCAGTATTTGGCCATCTACTTCATACTCTTGCAACACTTGCCAGAGCTTCTCCGGAGGAACTCTTTCATATGCTTTTTGGAGGTCGACAAAGCAAGCGTAGACCTCTTTTGCATACTCCCAGGATTTCTCAAAGATTTGCCTTAGAGTAAAGATGTGATTCATCGTGCTTTGGCCAGGTCGGAAACCACACTTTAAAAATCTTTTGTTGCCAAAGCATTTCAGTATTACATTATCATAGCTCATGAGTGGGTATTTATGAGATCCACTGTAACAATTGTAACCTAATTTACAGAGGAGCTACAAACACCACATTGAAACTAGTTTAAAGAACATTTAGCCCATGCAAAATTTGGACAACCAGAGAGATCATCAGTCGCAAAACATTTGCTTGATATCGGATAGTAAATAAAAAAAAATAAAAAAAAAGAAAATTTAAAACTTCTTTGCTAGGTTAACGACAATTGACTTTTGGACACCTATGAAATTTTAGAAATTAAGAAAAAAAAATTGAGCTACTTATTGTTAAATGGCGATAATAGTGTCCCAGGGGAATCCATATTTCATTTATTTTATCATTCTGTTAATAAAACAGGTGGTGGCCTTACAGTATAACAGAGGGACATCAGGAGTTCCAAGTAGTTTCGCCATTTATTCCCGGCTTTGTCAAGGATATCATTGACAAAGCCGGAAATAAATGGCGAAACAAGTTGGAACTCCTGATGTCCCTCTGTTATACTGTAAGGCCACCACCTGTTTAGTTAATAGGAACAGTATTATAATCCATCCTTCCACCGATATTCTGTTAATACCTAAGGGCTTTCTATATTTTTTTTCAATTTTGTTATTTAGTTTGTTAGTTTTTTATTGTAAATGATGTCAATTGACTCGTCTCTGATTGGCTACTCTGATGAAGCCATACTTTCTTTTTTGTTCTGTATTGTGATTGGCCCTATCCTTTTATTTAATTTGTTGTTCTTTTCCATGTACCTTGTATTCTGCTGATCAATGACTAGAAGGGCAGTCGAAATGTGCATATGGTTTATTTAACTTTGAAGTGGACAAGAAGTTGTGGTTTCTTCTTTGTGATTATATTTATTCACAGCTGGTCGGTTTTTCCTCCATTCTTACTGTAACATACTGAAATCAGAGCCCGCTCTAGGGGTGGACAACCCAGACATTTTCCCAGGGGCAAATGTAAAGGGTGCCATTTTGGCCGTGAATGTGACAAAATATTGATAAATTAAATATCCAATTATTCGAAATATATACTTATCGAATTTTTTTTCTTTGGCTAAAATTCCATGCAATATACATTTCGTATTTACTGTTTTTGCCTAAAAGCTAAAAAAATATTTCCAATCCTTAATTCTGAAGAAAACAACCATAATAGAGCGTCATGTTTAATTAAATAACAAAAAGGCTAGGTATCTATAGTAACAGCCAATAAGTTAATAGACACCCTCCTCTTCGGTCATTTATTTATTGCACAAAAAACTACCAAATTTTTTCTAATATAGGCCGCAGCTCTAAACCCAAAAAAAAATCGAAAATTTCGGGAGTGCCATCAAAAGTGAGTGCGGCCTGAAAAAAAAATTTTTTTTCCTGAAAAAGTCATTTTCGGTAATTTTGGATAGAACAAAAAAAAATGATCGAGCTACTTCGTTTTAGCATCCCATAGTATATTATACAGGGTGTGCCAAAAGAAGCGGGACGGTCGAATATTTCGCGAAATTTACATCGGATAGAAAAACTGAAAAACACGTGTTCAATATTTTTCAAAAAATCTATCGAATGACACCAAACACGACCCCGAACGACCCCACTTTGAAATCTTAAAAGGAAACCCCCATTTTTTATTGCAGATTCAGATTCCACGTGTAAAACTGTATTCAGTACCATAAAAATTTCCACCCCCACCCACCCCCTGGGGGTATAATTAAGAGGAAATCAATTTTTTCAATGAAAATATTTAAAACAATTAAAATAATTAACATACTCAATACAGTATTTTAATGCAATATTGTAACATTGTTTAATTCTTGATGGATGGTTTTGTTATCATGGAAAATAAGATTTGTGAAAAAAAATCTAACAATGATAGTACGTATTTTCATTTTCGTTTAAATTAACATAATAAAATCCTTCAAATTACTCTTTCTTATTCTTTCCGCTTGTAAACAAATTCTTTTCTTTATTAATAAATACGTAAACAAAAAAGTGGACTATTTTTGTTGTGATTTTTTGTGCTTCATCCATTAGGTAGGTACTTTTTAAATGACACATTAGTTCAACTGTTTAAGTTGATTCAAGCAGATGAACCTTCATCTGTAAAGAAAAATTTGACTTGAAAAAGTGTTTTTTCTTTCAGAATGGCTCATCTTAATGAACAAGAAAGATCATTACTGATGATGGTAGGCTGGGGTGATAGGAAAAGGTCATACTCGGAAGCAAGAGATATTTTTAATGATACTTTTCGAATTGGAATAGATCCTATCTCCAAATCGACTGTGGAGAGAACGGTTAGAAGATTTGAAGCTACAGGCTCTGTGAAAGATCGAGCTAAATTAGGAAGACCAAAGTCAGCAACAAACGAAGAAGAAGCGTTGAATGTTTTATTATCATTTACGGAAAATCCTCACAGTAGTCTTCATAGAACTGCCCAAACTCAAGAACTTGGTACATCTTCAGTCCGCAGG
This sequence comes from Rhysida immarginata, assembly GCA_023313115.1. Taxonomy (NCBI): domain Eukaryota; kingdom Metazoa; phylum Arthropoda; class Chilopoda; order Scolopendromorpha; family Scolopendridae; genus Rhysida; species Rhysida immarginata. The sequence goes on along the minus strand of JAHWFO010069502.1, from coordinate 246,291 downwards.
ATTTTGAAAAGAAATAAATTGCATCCTTACAAAATGACACTTGTTCATGAGATAAATGAAGATGATCCCGACCGACGTTTAGAATTTTGTGAGGACATGATGCTTAGAATAGATCAAGATCTAGACTGTTTTTACAACATTGTATTCTCAGATGAAGCAACATTTCAATTGAATGGTACTTGTAATCGGCATAATTGCAGGTATTGGGCAGACGAGAATCCTCATTGTATGCGAGAGAGCAAAACCCAATATCCACAGAAATTAAACGTTTGGGCTGGAATAATAAATAATCATTTGATTGGGCCATTCTTTATCGGTGATAATCTTACTGCTCACGGTATGAAAACATGCTTCGAAATGAAATAATTCCAGCAATAAGGGAGATTGCTGGTGATAACTTGGAGCACGTTTGGTTTCAGCAAGATGGTGCTGCACCTCATTACGGACGGAACGTTCGTAATTATTTAGATGAACATTTTCCTGATCGTTGGATTGGACGAAGAGGTCCGATCGAATGGCCTGCCAGGTCACCAGATTTAACTCCACTTAATTTTTTCTTGTGGGGTTATTTAAAAAATCGGGTTTACGAAACGAAACCATAAAATTTAGATGAATTGCGTCAGAGAATAATTGATGTAGCTGCCCAAATACCTGCAGAATACTTAAACAATTCCATTGAATCTGTTTACCATCGATTAGCTTACTGCCAGGAAGTAAACGCTGCACAATTTGAGCATTTACTACAATAAAGTTATTGGTGCCAATCGTGAGATGCAAGGGGGCTCACCTGAAACAAGCACCCCGATAAGTGAGAGGCAAGGGGACTCACTAAAAACAAGCACCCCGAAGTGAACAAAAAACTACTACGTCCGCATCGTTGTTCCTGGGTTATGCTAAACGTAGTTTTTTACTAAAGTCAGATACAAAATCAACGAAAGGCGTTAACCTCATACGAAGTCTGTTCAAAAAATACGTAGACTGACGTCATAAAACAAAATATACTTTATTCAGAAGTTACACATCTGGGTCCCCTTCAAAGTACTCTCTTCCCCGACGCACACACTTATCCCAACGGTGTTTCCACTTTTGGAAACAGTCCTGGAACGCTTCTTTTGTGATGTCCTTCAGCGCCTTCGTCGCATTTGCCTTTATGTCGGGAATCGTCTCAAATCACCTTCCTTTCAAAGGTCTTTTGAGTTTGGGAAACAAGAAGAAGTCACAAGGAGCGAGGTCAGGTGAGTAGGGTGGGTGAGGAAGAACAGTGATCGAGTGTTTGGCCAAAAACTCTCGAGTTCTGAGGGCTGAAGCGTTGTCGTGATGAAACAACCAGTCACCACTCGTCCACATTTCTGGCCTTTTCCGCCAGATAGCATCCCGCAGACGTTTGACAACTTCGATGTAGTAAATCTGGTTCTCTGTGGAGCCTTCTAAAATTCCGCCAAATTCTAAAAATCCGCCAAACGAAAAAAACACACTTCACAAACAACCGCGTAGCTAATCAACCAATACTGATATTTGCAATCAAAAAACTGCCTTGTAATCAGCGGATCTGTCAGAAGATGGCGACACGAAGCGATTTTGATTGGGACCAACAGGGCCCGCGCAATTCAAACAGTCTACGTATTTTTTGAACAGACCTCGTATTAGCTGTAGTAATACTTTCACTTGCGAGAAAGAATTGTTTTTGCAATTAGAACGCCATCAATCGGTCGACTGTCATACTGTATCATTAGATAGCCTTTTCAAAAACACTAATTTTGTGTTCCGAAGCATATGTCCTGATAAATTTGACCGTTTGCAGACTTCTGATCTGTATTTGTTTTTCTGTGATTACAGTGCCATCTATCGCGAATCAAAAAAAATTTTCAACTAAAACTTGTTCACTTTTTCACGTAGAATCCGAATCTGCAATAAAAAATGGGGGTTTCCATTTAAGATTTCAAAGTTGCCCCCCGCTCCACCCCCGGGGGGTAGGGGTGGGGAGGGGGTGGGGGGCGTTTGGTGTCATTCGATAGATTTTTGAAAAATATTGAACACGTGTTTTTCAGTTTATCGATCCAATGTAAATTTCATGAAATATTCGACCGTCCCGCTTCTTTTGGCACACCCTGTATAGTAATTTAGATCGTAATTATTTTATATAATATATTTAATGAAACTTTTATAAATTTATTAAAAGTATATATGAAACTTCTATTACATTTTATACTTCTTGAAAAGGTAAATCGATCGTAGATCGGCAAAAATAATCCGATAAAAACACGGTCGATTTGAGTTCATGGCTTTAAATTATACAGCCTTTGTTCAATCTTTTTCTAACAGTGAAATTAATATTTTAACTCTTCAGAACAATAATTAACAAATTCACTTCTTAAAGCTATTGTCAGCGATTGCTGCCCACTCTACTCCAAGGTGTTGTGATGTCATAGAATACTCTATCGCGCTATTGGTCGGCACTTCGTTGATAGAGCCATGGCCGCCGCTGATGAAATAAAAGTTATACTCGCTCATTAAAATCAATTTACTATAATTATTTACACATTTCATTAATAAATTTATAAAAGTTTCATTAAATATATTAAAATAATTTAGATGGTTATATAAATAATGTAACTGGTATCTAAATTACTATTTAAGATACTGTGGGACGCTAAAACGAAGTAGTTCGATCTTTTTGTAGACCCTAGAAGTTTGCGGCCTAAAGTGAATTGCGGCCTTTAAAGGGTTATTTTTTCGTTCCACCGTCAAATTTGGGCTGGGGCCTAAAAGTGAATGCGGCCAATATTCGAAAAAATACAGTAATTGCTAAATGTATTTCTTACATATGCACATCTGAACTTTGTTGCAGTGCCATTTGCTTTCTGCAGCGCTTTAACCCGGTCATCAATAAACAGAATAGGTGTTCTGTCAAGAATCCTGCTGGAAAATAATGGCAAAAGAAATCCTTCTCTAATATGGAGAAGTATTCTTATGCATTAATGTTACCCACACATTCCATGAGCTCTGATCGCCTGGTGCTCAAAGAGCACCTCACATCATAACAGAAAATCCACCATACTTGACAGTCTGTACAGGCTGAACTCTTGGCTAGATTTTCTCCAGAACCATATCTGAGTCAAAGGGTGTTCTGCCATCTCAGTCTCCCAACGTTTCCTCTTTGAAATATTGAGTGTGGTGAGAAGGAGTTTTTGCCTTGCAGCTTTCGGACATATTTACTGCATTTTTTGCAGGTCCGCTGGGGCAAACACGGGCAAAGTGGCCAGGTTGTCCACAGCAGAAACATCCTTACCGCCTTTACTTTCCCTGGGGATACGACTGCTGTCACTCATATACTTAGTCATAAGGGATTGACTCATCAAATCCATTCTTTCCTTCATGGCTATGAGTTCCATCCAGCAGGGACAATTCTCCTTGCAGCCACATTCAATTCTCCTTGATACTCATGGCCTTACTAATTTTATGACTGTTGGTGGGCAGGCCTTGGGCAAGAGCAGGGGCTACCACCTGCTCGTTTAGTTCCACATGTTTAGCTCTCTCACAATAGCCTAGCTAGTGCAGATATCTGACAGCTGTATTACGACTCACTTGCAAGTGTTCTGCCATGCCTGAAGCCTTGCAACAGGGATTTCTCTCAACCGCTCGTTTTGCAGCCCTGCACACTGACTCTATCGTTTCCTTTTTTAGTGTTTTGAACTGTGTAACAACCCTGTTGACAGTGGAATCTGAAACGTGCGGGAGATTTTCCTTTGGCTGACGCCACCTTCGTATTGGCCAACAATATGCCCATGTTGAAAATCACTCAATTCTGTGGCACCCTGCATTTGAGACATGTTTCTTCAAGATGAAAGCAAGTTAAGGCAAACAATACTGTAAAATATAAGTGCACATTCACAATTATTTCTATGAAAAACATGAATAAACCTGAAATGTGGGGTGTCTATTTACTTATTGGGTGTCACTAAATCACACACTGCATAGAAATTGTTTGAAACAAGAATAAGAAGGAATATCATGCATAATTTGTATATTACCTCTAATTATAAAAGGGCGGCTACGTTACACAATAGCATTATTCTTGCTAATAGGTCGGTGGTAATAACAAGTTAAAGTTTTTATGTTATATAAAAGCTGTTTGAGTTTACATAAAAATATTTGGCAATTTTACTGTTAGTTCAATGTGATTTCTATCTTTTAAAGGAAGTGCATCTGTAATTACACTGAAGTGCCAAACATCATAGGTGCATCATACGGAAATTTTCAGGTGTCGCTTGGATAGCGTAAAAGGTAAAGCTCTGGATACGGAGCTTTAGTAAAAGGTGTATAAATAGGCAGAGTGGCATCGGTGCTGTCAATTGAACTATCAGCAATCGTCTGAAACATTTTGTAATGTGATTATGGCTACACAACAAGAATTATCAGAATATGAACGCGGTTTCTTAGTTGGAGCTAGTCGCATGGGATATTCCATTTCTCAAGTAGTGCGGGTATTTAGCATTCCTTGATCCACAGTGTCAAGGGTGTACAGAGAGTATCTCATTTCAGGCATTACCTCCCACCATGGACAGCGCAGTGGCCGATCACGGCTGCTAAATGTCCATGACCAGCAACATCTGAGCAGAATGATCCTTCGATGTTAATTAACAGCCACATTCAACGAGGGGCGTATTAGAAATGTGTCTATGGGCTCAGTACAGCGAAATTTGGCAGTAAAAGAGAGTGCCTTTGCTTACAGCATGCCATCGGAGGCTGCTTCTCGCCTGAGCTCTTGAACATATTCATTGGATCTTAGATGACTGGAAACACATAGCTTGGTCCGATGAGTCACGATTCAAGTTGGTACAAGCTGATGGTAGGGTTCGAGATGGCGCACACCCATGAGGCCATGCACCCAAGTTGTGATGAAGGCACTATGCAAGCTGGTGTGAGGCATATTTACATGGCAATGTTTGGGTCCTCTGAACAAATTGGACCTACAATTGACTGGGAATTGTTATGTCCAGCTGCTTGGTGACCATTTGCAGTCATTCATAGCCTTCATGTACCCTAACAATGACGGGATGTTCAAGGAGGATAAAGTGTCATGTCACAAGGCCATTACTTGCAATTGGTTTGAGATGCATTCTGAACAATTCCAACAAATGAAATGGCCACCTATATCGCCAGACATGAACACCATCGAACATATTTGGGATATTATCAAATGTCCATTCGTGTGCAAGAGACTGCATCTGCAACACTCACACAATTATTGAGAACTCAGTCTATTGAGACTGCATGGCTGAACAACTCTTCAGGGAACTTCCGCCGACAGGAAGAGTCCATTACCAGGACAAATTTCTGCACCAGAACTTCTAAAAGGAGGTTCTACACTATATTGAATAGGTATCCAGTGATCTTTGGCACTTTAGTGCATATAACCCCTGGCAAAAAATCTGCAATACCTATTGCCAATTCGCTGCAGTGCGATGTTAGTTGATTTTTCAAAATAAGGATACACAATTAAATTGTACAAAAATTAATACATGTTTATTTACATTACACAAAAATTCGATGATATTCTAAAAAGATAATTACACCGAATAAAAAATTAAAACCAACACCCATGGTTGAAAAAATCTTTGCGTTAAGAAAATCGGATGGAAAACAGTTTGCGATAATTTAATGCCAGTTTTTTCTACAGGGATGTAAGAAGAAAGGATCATACCATTAATTTTTAGGCCTAACGCTTATAAAGGCAATAGCTCACAAAAATAAAATTTATGAGCAATAAAATGGGACCCTTAAAAAACTGCCTCAACAGCTTAGAATGCGCATTGTGAAAATGCTAGATGATGGAAAGACTCAAACTGAAGTTGCAAACTTGTTGGGATGTGCTCAATCTACTGTTTCGACTACATGGAAAAAATTTCGACCAACAGGCCATGTCCAAACCAACCCAAGATCAGGAAGATCAAAGAAATCTAGCAAGTGCCAGGAGAGAACTCTAAAAGAAATCTGCAAGAAAAGGAGAAAACGAAACCAAAAGAGATAAATAATGAGTGGAAGAAGATATCTCATGTTCGTATTTGTGACAGAACCGTCCGAAATAGACTATATGAACTTGGGTTTCATTCGAGGAAAGCAAAGACAAAGCTGTGTCTAACTAAGAAACACCAACAGGCATGTTTGAAATGGACAAGAACTTACAAGAAGTGGACAATTGAAGATTGGAGGAAAATTATTTTTTTTAACAAAAGCTGGATTTGTTTGTCAACTGGTGATGATGCTGGAAAATTTGTCTGGAGGCATTCAAACGAAAAATTTAATGACTGTCTACCCAGCAAAGAAAAGTTTCACAAGGATTCATGGACTTCGGCCGGTTTTGTCCTCTATCTGTCCAGTTTTTTTAATGGGATCACCTGGCCACCCCAGTTGGTGACCTTCTGTTGACCTTATTATGCAAATTAAGATATACAATAGAACCCCTCGTATTCGACTCCTCGAATTAACGACAAAGTGCTTGAAAATGAATATATATATTTTTCCTTCAATCATCCCCATTTGAAATGTACTATGCCTATTTCTATGGTAGCTGCGACAGGATATATTCTCTTCATAGGCAGCATGGTATTCTGATGTTATTCTTCACACATTAACAAGTGAGTGAAATACAATATTTTTAGTGATAATGGCTTTTGAACCAAAACAAAAACGTGTGTACAACAGAAGTTAGAATTTTATGTGGATTAGTGGTTTCCTTATTTAACCTCTTTATAGAAATTAGAACTTTTATAATGGCTGGACAATGGTGAATCAGTTTTAAAATTAGTTTCAGAACTAGAAGTTAGTGTAACAATGAGAAAAGGTCAAAAAGACCTTGAGGAATGTTCATTAATAGTAGAGGGAGAAAACGGGGAGGGGAGGAAAAAAACCCCAAAAAAACCCATCAAAATAAACCCAAATTTGAACTTATGGATGACATTATGGAATTGGTTGTTGTATGCATCAGCAAAATCAAGAACTTCCAAATTAAAACAAAAAAATATCTATAGCAGAAGTACGCGAGCTTGCAGGGAGTCTGTGTGGAGAAGGATTGGTGACCCCCACCAAATTTGATTGCCATACGATCATGCCTTCCATGCAATTGTATGAACTTTAATATGACCACCCCTTCCATGCAATATACCGTAAATTTTATACAGTTTATTTAAATAGAGTCTTTACTTCAATTATGTATTTACCTGCAACAATAAAAATTTCTTTTTAACACTGCACATAATAGATACTTTTCTTATTTCTTGGATCATCTGACCATGTCCTGGGGCAAGTGTTTGGACATGAGATCGCGGTTTAGTAAGCATCGCTCATACGTCAAAATTGCATAATGTCAAAGCCTTCCAATGGTAATTGCTCTGATCTTACGCAATTTTGACGTATGAGCGATGCTTACTAAACCGCAATCTCAAGTCCAAAAACTCGACCCTGGTCCCACAGATGATGGATCCAACATTTATCTCAAACTATAAAAGATAATCTGTTTCCAATTACAACTTCTTCTGTATTCAATTTTGAACAAAGAGGAAAGAAAAAAACAATATATGCATCGTATTCTGATAAACAATTCTCAAAAATGAAACTCGTCATCATTGATTCTTGTACAGAGAATTATGCGAACACCCTAAAGGCAATTAGGAAATCCATCCAACATCTTGCTCAACTGTGCTTTAGGGTTTATGGAAAACATCCTGAGCACATTCTTATTTAGTTTTTGCTTGCCGAGTTACCTTTGCATATTCAATTTTGTTACTTGTATAGAATTTTGTGAAAAATAGCATCACCCCTTTGCATGTAAAAAATATTTCATTTGTGAGCAATCTATTCCTCCAATCATGATGCATTTTTGTTGCGTTTATAACTGAATGCAAAATAAGTTTGTACTTGGAAATTGGCCCTGTCTGTTATGGTTTATGAGATAAATGCTGTATATCTCCTAATATGCATAATCATGTCATTGGAAGGTCAACAAAAGTAGTTCACCCATGATTTTCTGTGTTGGCATTAACAGATTGTTAAATTCTACAACACTTAAAAAAAAGGATAAATATTCAGCCTGTATCAGTCCACTGAAGGACACAGGCATTCTCCCCACAAGGATAAAAGGAATATTTATCACTGAAGCTAGAGAAAATTAACTGACAATTCTCACCTTCATCAGGGTTACATTCCCAATATTACGTCTCTGAAAAAAAATCTTGATAAAGCTAGAAATAAAAGCCAAAACCAGTTGGTTCCATAATATCAAATCATGCTAAACTGAAAGGCATCAATTCTTTTTGTCAGAAATTAAAGCCAAGAGAAAATCTCATTGACGACTATAGAGAAAATTTATGGCCGTATTCACCACTTTGGGTTAATCTGAAAATTAGGTTAAGGTTAGAGTTAGGACAAGAAATGATATTTTAATGTTTCTCTATTGGATAACGAAAGTCACATGTTAAGAGACAAAAATTCCCAACTTGCACTTTTAACCAGAGATGATGAATATAGCCATTAATGGAAAGAGTTATTTATTGTTTTGGTTAATATTCTTATACATCGACATTTCAATAAATATGTAATGTAGAGAATAAAAAAAAAATCAATACTGAAAGTTAGTTACAAAATTAATTTATTTTACATTAAAAATTTTGTTTAAAAAAAAGGTACAATATATATTACACCTTAAATAATATTTGTACATCTCATTTCGTTTAAAATTCAGTTTTATCAACCAGGAAGAATTGTGTTACCAGGATAGGCAATGTTATGAGGATTTCTAGATAATTTATTATCATCAGATGTCTTAGGACTTAGCACCCATTCTGCATGATTTAGGTTAATCAACTGTTGATTAATGGAGACAGCCTCACTACTGCTGTCATCATCATAGAGGTGAACATAAAGGACGAACCCATCACTAAAGACAAAAAAGAAAACATTACATATAGATTATGCTGAAAAACTGCATTCAGCACTTTAAAAAAAAATTCAATAAAAAAAGCAATTCAAGCAAAAACTTTATATAAAAATGGATGTTGGTATATATTTGTATGAGATTGATAAACTCCAACATCGTTTGACTGATCACCATGAAAGTTGCCACGTGTGTTTTTTCATGGAGAGGGTTTTTATGCTATCCATTTTACTTTAACTCCCCATAGATGGCGTTGCAAGAGAATAAATAAAGTCCTTGGTGATGCTGAGTTCACGGCTAGTAACTAATAAAATTGCTAGGTGAATTATTAAAAAAAAACAAAAAAAATAACAAACATATAAACCCTCTAAAAAGGCATGTTGTATTCACTGCATTATTCATATACTTTTCTTTATCAACCAATCATAATCACAATATGATCATGTCTGGCTCTTAATCCACATTCATTTCTACTTCTTGTATGAAGACAAGCCTGGTTTCATGGAGTCAGCCAACACCACCTAGACAGAAGGCCTGATAACAGAAACGTCATAAATTGTTACATCATCATCATTAGTCGACCATTGTTAATCCTATTTCTACCAATAATAAGCTCTAAATTTGGCCAACTAATGATGATGTAACAATGTATGAAGTTTCCGTTATCAGGCCTTCTGTCTAGGAGGTGTTGAGTCAGTTCACAGAAAAGAAATTAATAAATGAAATTAATATCTTATGTGTGTTCATCAATCAGCTTTCTGATGGTTTGGAAAGCAGAAATTCCCACAGTTTGTGACTTTAACTGTCTAGGAGAAGGAAAAAAAAAAAGTTTTTTAGACACAGTTTTCCTCGTCTCATGGATCCTGATAGGTGTGACAATTACTGGCAACAAATTATGGCAATATAAAATTTAGGTTAAGATTTTTATTTCTAATAATTTTCACTCAAACAAGATTTTAATTTTTTTCTTCTTTCTCTTCTCGATTGCTGTCTGGAGATTTACCCCCCTAGACATAGTTTTTCATGCATTTTTCAACAAGGGAAGTATATGGAGACAATTTATTTTGTGTCTCACGTGTTTCCTTGCTTCCAACAGAAAAAAGTTAAATGGACGAAGGGAAGAAATGCAGGGAGCACTCGCTAACCATCCCAAGAAGCAAACACTTCTAATTTTAGTAACTGAAGAGGATGGAGGAGAAAGGTGTGGAGAAATTATGCGAAGTTTTTTCCTCGTAATCTGCATGATCTGGGTGGCTTGGCTGCAGGGAGGGAAAGCTCCCTGAAAAAGAAGAGAACTGAAGACAGATATGAAAGAGTAGCAGTGAGAGGAGGAGTGAGAGTGGTGGGCAACGGCGAACACGCCACTTGGGGCTAAGCCTGTTTGTGCTGGATCAATGATTTGATCGACAGTATCAGACAATGACCATAGGAATAAATGTGTATGAACGATAAAGTGACAGTGTGTTTGAAAGGGACTGGCGAGACGACAACACGAACCAATGAAAGACGATAAATGAGCAGCGAGAGACCAAGCTAACAACTGAAAATGAGAGATAGATTAGAGACAGTGAACATCTTACAGAAACTACGAGGGAAGGAGTATGGCGAACCTCGTGTCACCGTCTAGTTTTTGGGAACAGGTGCAGGATTGCGCTTGTGAGGAAATAAATCCTGGTTGAGAGGACCTTTTGGCTGGAGTGAAATATAACTGCAGACAGCGGATCGGTCGCCTGTGTGGTTATGAAGAGGAGAAGAGGGGAAGCAGACATCTTAGGGCAGCATGAATTATACGACGTAGACCAGTTCAAGAATAGCTCAGCATCATTGGAGGTGATGGACAGATGTCTCAGATATATGACAACAGCTGTTAGTAGTGCAGGCAGAAAAGGAACTTAGTTTGGAACAGTTGGAGAAAGTAGAACTCTCTTCTTCGTAGATCAGGTAAACCAAAATCACAAGTAATAAACTTAATCAGATGAACATTAAAATCTTATTAACTGTTTGGAATAAATGGAAGAGAAGGACTTGTTCTTAGTGAGACAAAATTTATCAATTCGGGGAACTTTAGAACTTAATAGCAAGCACGTTTAATTTATTAATACATGTAATATTTCTTAGTACTGAATAAAAGTTACTGTTATCTATTAATTTTCATTTTTCTTTTCTTAAAATCTGTATTTGATTAAAAATAAATTCTGATTTGTTGGTTTGTAAACGTCCCCTATCATTGCCTCCTTGCCTGAATTAGTACACACAAAAGTAAAATTGACCCTTGTTATTATCCACTATTAAAAATCTCATCAGAAATCAAACAGATGCCATTCCAATGAAGAAAGAACCCAATGATATGTTCTTCCCCCATCAGGTGACAGAGTCAGTTTACAATGACTTCTCATCACACTCATGGAACGGAAAGTAACATTACAAAATGGAAACCGCTCAGATTTGACAAATACATTGGTGGCAAATGAAAATGAACACCCAGAAGAGATGATGCCACTTAGCTGAGATTTTATGTTAAGAGTCCTGCAAACAATACTATGATCACAAATACAACCTCATATAACATTGTTAAATGTCAATTTCTTTATGTCCACACTGTATTAACATGTAAAACCCTCTCCCCCTTGTTGCAATGCAAGCCTGAACTTTGGCATGCATTCGATCATAGAGATGACGAATATCATTCCATGCTTGTTCCACAAGTAGGTGTAACTCGCAAGAGTTGTACACTGAATGTAAAAGAAATATAAAACTTCAAAAATTTATTTAAAAAAAAACAAACTAATATATCAACACTCAATGTACTTATCTTGTGTAGAAGCTCTGAAAATTTATTTTGAGATTGTTACAGATGTTCAATGTGGCCACCTTTAACCACATGATATATGTCAATGCAGTAGTCCAATTATTCCCAAACACAGCCTAACATGTCTACATCAACTGCAATAATTGCTGCAGTTACATATTGTTTAAATTTGTCTATATTCTGAGGAAAGGGTGGGAACAACGAGAAATCACAGGGTCTAAGGTCGGAACTTCGTGGTGGCCACCATGTGACTGGCAAGTTCTTATCTGTTGCGTGACCAATCCATCGGTTTGGGAGATTTTCATCTAGGAAATTCCTAACCTCGCATTTCCAATGGAGTAGTGCTTCATCCTGTTGAAAAATGAAGTTGTCACTGTCTTCATGCAATTCGGGCATCAACCAATTAATTAACACGTGACACTTGAAGTGTTGCTTTGGATAATAACTTTCAGAGATTTTACACAAATTCGAGTACGTTGGGTGTCAATATATTAAACAGTTTTTTTAAATAAATTTTTGAAGTTGTGTATTTCTTTATGTTCACCCCGTATGTAGTTGATGGGCATGGATGGCACATCCTCCAAGCTACTCCCCCACATGCTCAATTGGGACTTGGGTCAGGGAAGTTGACATATGCTGTAGAGCATGTCAAGTTTCATGAGTTGCATGTGGATGGGCATTGTTGCTAGAACGGTACATCTCCGATGTCATCCAAAAAAAAGGGTTGGATGATGTTTGATGTAGGAAGCAGCATTCAATGTCTGTACCACAAATACCAGATGTGAGCGACTGTGCAATGAATAGTATCCCACACCATTAATGTAGAATGAGCACATGTGTATCTAATATGTATACATACCAGTAATGGAATATCCCTCTCACCTGGTGTTTGAGAGATGTGGAGAAATACAAATTTGATCATATGCTAATGATCCACAATCGTCACTCATGCCCAGACAGAAACGACTTTCATCACTGATCTCCGTACATCCCTCTAAGCAGCTCATTCTTGGCACCACTGACACCCATCTGACTATGTTGTGGTGTAAGTGGTAATCTCGCCACAGGAACCCATGGCAACAGATGAGGTATGACTGTGGCTCTGATTTGAATGGATGTGACTGTTTGGTCTGCTAAAGTGGCCTTTCGATGCACCAAACACATTTATTCAAAAGTCTACACTGTCCAGAATAATATCTGTGATAATTAATTAAAAAATATGAACGCCAATTTAATTAGAAAAAATAAAAATAAATAATAAAAACACTTGAATAAAGGTCACCCGATGTGGAGAAATACAAAGTTGATGTGGACAAAATGCTGATGAAACGATGGTCTTTGGTTCACATCAACTTTGTATTTCTCCACATCGGGTGACCTTTATTCAAGTGTTTTTATTATTTATTTTTATTTATTCTAATTAAATTGGAGTTCATATTTTTTAATCAATTATCATTATTACAACTCCTACTCTTATATAATAATATCTGTGGGTGAATAATCTTTCCTCTTCCCACAATCTCTAAGCCCATGCACTGCAGACACACTTCTATCCAACAGCCTGCACAATTTGGCAGAAGGACCATTCTGTCTTCCGAAGCCCACTATGGGACCCCATTCAAACTCTGTTACTGGCAAATGGTGAACGTTGACAACTAGGCATGTTCTACAAACTGTAGGAGTACTGGACAGCCTAAAAGAGGCTGGCATTTGGTTTCATAATGCCTTGGTAAGCTGGTTTATACATCTGAAACAAGAACATCTGGTACTCCTTGGACTGAAAGTGGGTTACGCCACAATCTAAAAAAATTTGATCCTATTTGATATCTAAGTAAAATCAGCAATGTGATATCACTTCTACGTATTCATTTTTCAATTGCACCAGTGTACAATAAATAAAGCTTTAACATCATTACTATTTCTTCAACCAAAGCATTAATCACAGATATAGATTCCAAATCGGGGAAAATGTGCAAATGTTAAATCTATGAGAAAGTGCTGCATTTCCCCCAGTAATAAATGCTTAGGTATTATGAGCAATTGAAATCAACTTGACAGTAGACAAAGATATTCCTCTACAGCAGAGCTAATTTCCAATGGCTGTACTAATTTTCCTCAGTGTGGTATTTCATTTATGGTAAAACCGAGTTTCTGAGCAGAGTTTACACTGCTTGACAAGTGCTAGGAACACATGAGTTTTGCTCTGCAAGGTTGCATAACAGCAAAACACTAATGTGAGAGCAGAGCTCGAGAATGTTGAAATTTGAGCAACAGCCAAACAAAGTTCTGCCCAAAAAATTATCCAAATCAGCTAGAAGAACTTTTCAATGATCAAACACGTGTACAGCAATGAAGTCATGGGTTGCAGTGCTGTGTTCAGGTGGCACAAATGTTTTATGGAGGGGAGGTGCCAACAACAGTCCATAAACTGAAGCAAAGATCACAGAGGTTGCAATGTTGGTGTAGGTGACTTCACAGAGGCTATAGGGATTAGTCATGTTTGCATGTTGCGTGCTACCCAGCACATTATTCCATGCTTCTTGATGCAAGACCAACATGAAAATCGCATGACCATCTGCAGCAACCTGATCAGTTGTGCTAGGAATATCCTTACCTTAGATGTTTTATCAATTATCTAGAAAAATACTTGACGAATTATCCTGAAACTTCAGGGAAGTAAAGAGCATGTCACACCTCATGTATTTCAGCGAAGGTTTTGTTCCGAAGGCAAATAGGGAGCCAGGAAAAAATTGAACAAAAAATAATGTTAGATTGTTTCCAGCAACTATACTAATGCTGGCAGATGTGCATAGTGGCCAGTGACAACTATTTTGATGGAGAATGTGGATCTGTGAAGAGTGTGTGAAGATGTCATCTGGTGCAACAAAAACAACACTGCACAAACTTAATATTATTTTATAGCATTAAAAGAATTAAAATTCTCAAAAATACAATAAACAACAAAAAGTAAATGATGTTGATGACTATTCCTGCTTCCTGTTGAGACATTATGATGCAAAGTATGCAATTTCATATTTCAAGATACAGTAGCAGCAGTCGTCAACCCTATTTCCAGCAACTTATCAGAGTCATGGGTCACAAAACCGCAATAGATATATTGTTAATACTTATTATTTAGTCATACACTTCAGTGCAGATATCTATTATAATATATTATGAAACAGTTACATACCTGCTACTGATGTAAGCTTTAAGAAGTTTATTACTGACCACAGATGAAAACCATTCTCTGAAAAATAAAACATTTAATTTTTTAAATTATTTATATTGTTAAATGCAATAGAAGGCATGTTCAGTATAATCAATATGGGACCAATCCATGTTATTAAAACGAGTGGCCATTATATAGAGGAGAGTACGAAAATTCAAACTCTCAGATATTTGAAAGACATTATCCGACGTTCAAATGCTTGTTAATATACTGGTATCTATGAGTTTACATCTCATATGTTCTATTAATTGCTTTAGGAAGTAGATTAAGTAAAAAAAAAAAAAAAAATTTCAATTTCACCACGCTTGAATAACATTGGCTTATAAGTGGCCAAAATCTCAGTTTTCACATTTTTTCGTTTCACCTTTTTCCAATTCCGCAATCGGAAATTAACAATAAGATCAACGCAAAATTATGCTAATTATACATAGTATACGGAGGATTGCCCCAGTTAAGCTCAATCGATTTTGGGCCATTCCCATTTTTGTGGGTGAAAAGACCGTTAAACTCACCTTTGTGTTCAGTGTAAATTTGTGGTTTGTGTCTATGAATATAAAATCAGAATTTCAATATATTCAATAATGGCATCTAAAATTGCTAATTTATGGCAAGGGTACATCATTGGACTTTCCAATGCCAAGTATAGTCAATCAATGATAGTGGAGGCATGTAAAAAAAGGGTCTGTCCATCAGCAAGTCGTGTGTGGGTTGTATTATCCAACTACACAAAAATGGATTCCCACCTGAAGCCCAAGCTTAAAAAAAAATGACCCGGAAACCAGCGCAGCCCAGTCGCACCTCAGCTACCATAAAACTTATCAAGGCAACAGTCACCAAAGAAAACCCCCAAACCCAAAGGAGCATTGCCAGCCATGTAGGGACATCCAAAGGAACCGTCTGGCGCATCATCCACAACAACCTAGTTTGTGCCACCTAATGATGCACGCATCATAAAGCAAGAGGACACGCATTGAAAGAAGGGGACATCAGGGAGAGGTTCACCAACGCCAGAAAACTGTACTAGCGCTACCTGGTGGGAGATCAATGGTAGTGGGTGGTTACCCTAGATGAAGCTTGGATACACCTGGATGAAGCCAACAAACCGTGTGGAATTTATTACTGCGAAAAAGGTCCAAAGTGTAGGTCAAACTTCATTCAAGAAAACAAGGAAAAGTTTGCAAGGGGCTTCATGGTGGTAGCTGGATATTGTGCTCTTGGGACACTGAAGATCTTCCGGATTCGCAATAATGCCAAGGTCAATGCAGCATATTTCCAGGACAATGTCATGGACCCCATTTACGACAAAGATTCCTCGCCTGTATGGGAATGACAAGTCCAAGGTATGGATCCATATGGACAAGGCATCCAGTGACACGGCAAAGTCTTCTTGGTCTACTACCGCTGGAAAGAGGCTGACACAAGTGTCCATGTCATATCTTTTAGTGTTGTCCCTGTCAAGTCGCCAGATACCTCACCAATGGATTTCTGTGGCTTTGGTCTCACATTTCTTGCTTCCAGGTGCCCCACCGCTGTTGAAGGCCTTTAGAAAGTGTGTCAGGAGATGTGGGTTAACATTCCACATCTGGTCTGCAATGGAAACTGCGATGCAGAGCGACTGTCTATAACCGGGGCAATCACAGAGCACAATAGATGGTGGAGGAAGGGATTTACATCGTAAAAAATGACACCCAAAGTCGACCGAGCTTAACTGGGGCAACCATCTGTACTCTACATCAATAAATAATGAAATTAATTAATTAGTTTAAATTATTTTTTATAATGTTATCTAATTATTTATAAATAAATTGAATTCAAATGAGTTACCTCAGAAAACTTTAGGGTTCAAAAACTTTGGAAACAAAATACAATAGCATGACTTGCAGATTTTTCACTTCACCAGGGAAGAAATTATAATGGGAAGTGAAGCTCGGATGATTTAGTGAAATCGGATGCAATTATCAACCCGAATGGTCAGGCCGAAACTACTTTAATTGAGCCTTAGATGAAAAATACAGTTTTAAATACTAAATAAATTATTAGGTGAACATAAAATTCCAAGATTGGAACGGTTATTTTCTAATCTCTCTAATCTAGCCTTCTTCAGATAAAATGTAATTTGGATCTAGTTTCCAACACGATGATTGGTTTTCTTTCACAATGATAAGAGCAGTTTCTGCACAGCACATTCATGGCAGTTGTTCTTCTATTCAATGAATATCATCAGTGCATCCAGCAATGACTGATTTTATTTTTTCTCCAATATGTCAAAGACAGGCGATGCCAGATATTCTGATGTGTTGACACAGACCAACTCTACCCTTCAGAAGAAAAACGTATTAGGAACATGAAAAGATACATACCCCTAATGTTAGATGAACGAAATAAAGTAGCATTTACGAGAGGATGGTCCAAAGAACAGCACAGATGGGGAGGGAGGGAGGGAGGGAGAAGCCTGTGGAGCAGCACGACTAAGACTGAAGGGAGATTTTTATTAAGAGCAGAAGTTCCCTTTGTTTCAGTCTGGCCGTTGCAGACCAGTGGCGCCATTTAAATTTCACTTGAATAGCAGTGATCTGTTACGAGCTGTGCTCCCCATTGAATAACTCTTCCCTGGATTGAATTTCATCACTGTCGAAAGCGATTTTGTTATTAACGATCAATAAAATTTAAGCAATCAAAAGAAGGTTGTTTTTATTTATGCAGCGCAGCACAGTACACAGATACTATAAAGCATATTTAAAAGGTACAATTAGTTTCTTTACCAGGTATGTAAATATGAAGCCAGAATTTTTGTATAGAAAATACATGTTCATCGTATGAAAATGATAAAAAATATTTCATTCGAAATACTGCCTAACATTTTTTCCACCCGTCTGACAATTTGTAGATGCCATGCCAAAAAATATTTGCTCTTTTGAGGCAAATCAGTAATCGAACCATTTTCATAAGAGGTGAAGTGCGTGTCCTATCGATGCAAATAAGTAGTAATCGGACGGAGCCAAGTCTAATGAGTAAGCCGCTAGTGAAAGATTTCCCAACTAAACACCTTGGTCGTTTCCTTGACCTGTTTTGCTGTGTGTGATGGTGCATTATCATGAAGCAAAATCACTTTGTGTTGCCTATTTTGATATTCTGGTCGTTATTCATGCAAAGCTTGACCTGTTTTGCTGTTGCCACTTTTGAATTTTTTAAACTACTCAAAGCACTGTGATTTATTAAGAGCATGCTCATCGTAAGCTTCAACAAGCATTCAATGCACTTCTGCAGAAGTTTTCTTCAAATTGTAACAGAAAATCAATGGTGTTTGCAAATTGTAGTTTCCAGGCACAAAATCCGACATGTTCAACACTATTACAAACAATGATGTTGTATGTAACTTGTATTGTTGCGAGTTAAAAATCTTTGTCAGATATCAGAGTAAGAAAATGGTGCCAACAACATGGATTTACAGTAACTACATTGACAGTTAGGGCCATGAATAGAGAAATTCCAGTTTCATATTTTACATACCTGACATATGTATGCAGTAACGGGCCAAAACGGCACGTACAATCTTCAATCACCCCAACTGACGCAATGGAGAAATCTTAAAGGGGAGCGTTAAACCAAAGGAAAATAGAGGGATAATTTAACGAATTACCCTTCCCAGGTGACTAACCAGCAAATAGTTTAATCTTAAAACCCACGAAAGTTTAATTGAACCCTATAGATCTTAGGTGACGATAACCGGATTAATGGACAAAAAACTTATTTTTAAAAATTAAAGGAAATTGCTTTACCTCAAAAAAAAACAAACAAACCCAACATTCAGTGAATTTAATCAATTAAAGAACGTTAGACGACAAAGTCTAAAATCCAAGTAAAAAATAGATCTTTTATTGCTTTTTTTTTAACAAAAATATTAGTTAAAGAAAATATAATCGGGCCACCAGACAATCGCTTTTTGAGATACTACAGATTAGGACGCATGCGCAAGTCTCCTTTCTATGCGCTAGGGTGGAAATAAAGTATCTTCTACTAGAACGTGAGTCCAGAGCAGCCACAAAGATGAACCCGACAAACGAATCGTATTCTAACTTGGAATGCAAAAAAAAATAAAAAGATAATAAGAGAAAGTTCACATTATAAGGATTAGGTAATCATAAATACACAGTGAAAATGAAAGGTTATACAACTATATTGAAGTATAGTAACATTGAGAAATATCGAACGCAATAGCAAAACTTGTGATCAATTGTGAGCGATCAACGAGAAATCGACAGCGAAGCTTTGAAATCACCAAAGAGTCTCTAGCTCCATAAGAAACCTTTTTCTTGGGTCAAATTCCTGGACGTGGATACCGAAATACAGATAAAGATCAGGGAAACTAACAAAGATTTTCCTGTCAAAGGGCTTGCATAACGAGAAAGAAAATAATAGTCAAAACATAAAAAAAGAGGTTTGAAATCAAAAATTAATTTTCTAAATAAGCGACGGATAGTAGCACGTCGGCTCAAAAAGAAACAACAAAAGAAAAGCAAATATCAGTAAAACTCTTACCCGCAGGTGGAACGGAGAGTGACGTAAGATAGAAAAATCACAAACAGCAGAACAATTCAAACATCAAAGACTAGGTTACCTACAAATACACAAACTACAGAGGATGGGTAAACGCACTCGTCCAAAGCATCATCCACACCAGGGAGAAGTGCACAAAGAAGGGCTAGAGAAATACTAAAAAAAAATAAATAAATAAATAAAAAATTCAATCATAAAAGAAAAATGGTTTAGAAAGGGAAAACTTAAAGCCTAACACAAATTGACGGAACACAGTAATTGATCGGCTAAGGAGACTCTGAAACTATTGCTTGTGAGGTAAATCGGTCATCTTCCAGGCGAAAGAGTAAAACGTTCATGCTGAACTTCTCAAATTAGGAGAAAACTTGGCGGAAACCTAAGATACAATAGGTATTAAAGTTACAAACATTTTTCCAAAAGTTACTTGAACGATTTCCTTGCAGAACAAGCGACATTCTGGGATATACAATCAACTTCCCAATCAAAAGAGTCTTTGAATTTCTTTCTCTTTCCTTCTCTGCAACAGCATCGAGTCCAGTTCAAGTCCTCAACGGCGATGGCGAGAGGAATGGTCAAATGTATATATGCAAAGATTTTGAAACTGAACAACTAAACTGTTCGAATCGGTCCAGTGCCGCAAACGGCGTAATTTCTTATCCAAGCATTATCCAACGGAATCATGGTCGCAATAGACCTGGTGATTTAACCAAATTATTTCTGCTCACCGAAGGATCCATGCTTTGCAATTTGGAAATATAAAGCAAGAAAAAATCATCTTAGTTGGGCGTCCGGGTGACATTCCAAATCTCCGAAAAAGATTACATGGAGTCAGTTATCCCATGTTAGCTCGTCGGGAGCCTAGACGCAACTGAAACTAGAAAACCAAGCTCGAGTGAGCAAAAACTAAAACCTCTTGCGCAAGTGACGTGAAACATCGTCCTTCTAAAAAGAAGAGAAACCTCGCGAAAAAATAATTATAAGTCGTTACCAAGACGTAACAAAGGGAAAGATTTCGCTAATACAACAATGAAAAGCTATCTTAAAGCGAGCTTAATTTCTAAGTTAATGAAACAGCAAATGAATCAAAATATACAATCGCATTAAATTCTCCCAGTCCTACAAAATAGATAAAGGGAACTGCTTTTTATATTTTTTTTACTTAACCAGCTCAAAGAAAGAATCATCCCCAATCCATGGTATCTCAAAGACTACTACTACGCGAAATGGCGAGGAGGTAAATGACCTAAACCATCGCGACAAATGCTTTATTTCTCCAATGGTTAATGATAGCTTATAAACGAGTTTTGAACGATCAAGTCTGGCCAGACTAAAAAATTAAGAATAAGAGTTCTTTGTAAAAGGTTATCTATTAACCGAGACAATTGTCCTCAGACCGAACACAACGCTCAAGAACGCGTCGTGTGCACCCTTTATTAAATTGATTCACTGGGAGGGGGCCACAGTAACCTCCCTAAAAACTATCAGTGGTCAGTCACCACCAACACCAAGGGCCAAAGTAGTAGGTGATAGAAAGAAGGACGGGGCAGGTTGGGACACCAACGGGTGTGAGTCTGACAACGAAAAAAACTGGGAAACAATTTTAACGTTGCGGGGGTGTAGTTCAGTATCCGACAAAATAGTAAGCGAAACGCACCCAAGCCAAGGGGTAGGGACTACCGGATTCTGATAGAAAACAGAATCAAAGTAACGGGGTCAACGAAAAGACACGAAAGTGGGACACAGCCCGTGTCCAAAGAGTACCAAAATCCAAAAAAATATAACTGTGTCAAAAGAGAAATTTCAGTTTCATATTTTACATACCTGGTATATGTACGCTATAATTGCAAAAGATGGTGAAATTGCATTCAGGCATTCCTTTATTTTTCCAAGCACTCATGGAAATAATATTGCATCCATCAAAACCATACCCAATAACCACGTTGGTTTTGGCCATAGTTACCTATTAAGAAATTAGGAAAAATGCTAGGCCAACGGAGGATCTGTTGCAGGCAGACATGATTCTCAATCACTGGACAAATTAACCTAGCATTTTCCCATTTGTTTTTTTCAACTTCTTAATAATTATGATTTAAAATTAAAGTGAGTGTCAGTTACTGTTATGAATGATACAATATTAATTTCACAGAATGATTGCAGTCAGAGCGTTGGGAGAATAAAGGAGCACGTTCATATTCAGAAGCTCATACTTGTCGTGGATGATGCATTCCCTTCTATACCATGAAGCTGTTTACTTTAGCATAATATCCATATAGCAAAGTTGCTATACACACAGGACAGTATGCTATAGTAAAACTGCCAACACACCGGGCCATTATCCCCAATGAAAGCAATAAAATATCGTTCTCATCACAACCTAATAAATTATATTGATTCTTATTTCTTCTCAGATTTTCTTAGCCAATTGATCCATATGTAAGCATAATGCTCTCATTAAAGACTTTTCTTAATCATCTGTACGAGGAATTGTAGCAAAGCAGCTGCCATGTTTATTTTGCACTGCTTGACAATTACTGTTGTTGGGACAAGGTGAAATGGAAATTTTGTGCATCACAATCTGATTCATTACTGGAGTTTGGGATAAATAGTATTGTACCATTCTTCTTTTTACTTTGAAACAACTGGGAATAAATGGCAAAAAATCTGTTTTCTTCAAACTCAATACAAGGGGAGACCAGAAATTTCAGTGAATTACCCCTTAATGTGATAATGGGAAATGTCTGAGTCATGGCGACATGTGCAAGGCACTCTTCTGTATCTCAGGTAACATGTACAAATGTGCCTTCACCACTGCTGGCAGACTTATGTCCATGTGGCAGTGTTTAGATTGTCGTGAATTTATCCTAATAATGGAGCAAAAAGTCAATAAGAAATTCTGTTTTAAACTCGGTAAAACCGCAAAGAAACCCACGAAATATTAAAGACAGTGTACGATGAAGAAGCTGCGACTTGAAAATGTGTGTATGAGTGGTTTAATGATTTCAGTGAAGGACGAGAAACCTTCGAAGATGAGCCATGATGTGGAAGACAGACCACCAGCACTACATCACACAATATCGAACGTGTTCATGAGCTTCTCCTAATCAACAATGAAAGAATACAGATTTTTCAATGTACTGGATGTGACGAGGGAACTTCAAGCAGTACCAAAAATGGATTTCTCACATGCCATGCAACAGTTCTATGAACAATGTCAAAAATGCATTGTTGCCATGGGGGCTTACTTATAAAGGACAGTAAAGCATTATCTCTGAAATACCTGTCCCCATTTGTTTTTCAGAGCCATTCACTGAACTTTCCAGTCTCATCTCGTAATATATATTGTAAGGCCTCTATTTCTCATGTTAGAAACAACAATACAACGACCCAATGACCTGTTGATAACAATAGCAAAAGTAAGAAATAGACCAAAAGAAAACAAATCCACAAAATATTTTAATATACATTTTTGTGGTTAAGCCTCTTTCACCAGTGAATAACAAAAGGTGAGAAAATCCGTAATTTGCATGGAGCCATGGACAAGATAAACCAATAAAAAAATAGAATTACAGTAATCAATACGCTTAGCTATGGGCATCCAATCTGGAACTCTTATGACCCAAGTCACTATTCCATAGTGATTAACAGTTTTGAGAGATTCTAAGAAACAAACAAATTTGCATTTTTTGTGACAAGACAGACTTCAAAAATAAATCAATACTAAAGGAATGTCCTTCTTGCACTACAGTCAACGAGAACTTTTTAGAGCAAAGTCAGAGCAGTTTATTCAAGAAACAAGAGCGATTAGCATTCTTTTGGTAAAGCTACGGTTTCCTTCGATTTGCAGTGATACTATTTCCAAGATGGAGAGTAAGGCCACTATTTCCATTATTTCCATGGTCTTTTAATGGGGACCATTAAGAGACCCTGTTATTTCCTATGGCACCGTACTCCCCACCATCTTAAAAATAGTATCAGTCATATTTCAGTGGCAATTAGCTTTCTTTGGTGGCCCCTTTACTAAGAAAAGCTAATCATCCCCATTTCTTGAATAAACTGCCCTGAGCTCTAATAAGTTCCAGCTGACTGTACATAGTCAGCGACATTAGAAATACCAAATTTCCTATTCTCGATATACAATATGCAATCACTCGCTCCCCTTTTTTTTTTTTTAACTCCTATCTCAAATGCCTGAGACCGTTCTTATTACATGAGGGATACTTACATTTGTATACACCAGAAGACTTTCTTCTCTTGGGATTTTGTCTTTGACAGCACTAAATTGCTTTTTTAGGTATTAATACTCTAAAAATGATCTTCAAGCTGAAATCTTAAGTGATCTTCAAAACCTTGTTAATTTCTTTACTGATGAAGAGACCATGTAATTCAGATTGTCTGTCTTTCCTTTCTTAAAGTGATAATAGAATCCAATATAATCTGTTTTTTGATTTTCTTGATTATATTTTCCATCATCTCTTCATCAAATGTAGTGTGCTTTGGGGTTAACAATGTAACCTTAGTGCAGTGACGTAAAACCTATCAACTCAACTGTGACGAGCAGAGTCACCACATTGAAGATTATTTGAATAATCTTCAAGTTTTGCTTTTGACAATTTGTTTTGTTTCCAGTTTTGTTAACTTTGAATAAAAGGGAAGGATTTTGTGGAACAACAAAGGGGCAGTCGATATTCAGTATATTATTTGAATTCGGGGTTAATTGAGAAAAGTTCGTTAAATTTGAAAACCGAAAGTATTCTTTTCATAATCATGCAAAATTTGTGTTTGAATCATGATTTTTGACCTTTCATTGCGTGGGAAAGGAAACCACAAGAAGAGTGACTCATCAAGTTGCCTGGCAACAGCGAGCGTTGCTGATGAATGATCGTTTGGGATTTCCTCACTGACGTGACGTGAGAAACCATGTGCTTGCTTTCAAAAATAAACGATCCAATTAGAGTGAATTTCGATGGATGAAATTTTGGAAAACGGGATTCATTAAAAGTAAGTACGAAGACAAAAAATGAAAAGATGTGGGAATCATTGGCAGCTTTGTTATCATTGCCATGAGTGTGAGCATTGCGATCTTTGTGAGTGCAGATACAGAATTTTGGAACGTAGGCGAACAGCGGGCTTGGATGCTGTAGCACGGACGAGTGCTGTTTCATGCTCAGCCTGGAGCGGCTGTCAGCGGCTGAGCGAGAGGATGGAGCGAGCGACGAGTCGAATGCAGTGAGCATGGCAGCACAGTAGAGACTGACTGGAGGACTCCCAGGTGCTAGTAGTGAGTTCAGCAAGTCAAGGCAAAAACGTATACCTTTGTCAGCGACGAACTGGGTTCAACACCTGGAGTTCTTGGGCCAGTCTGTGGCTGTTACGAGAAGAGGAGGCCAAGCAGAAAACCGAGGACGTCGGTGAGCAGGCTATCGACGGAAGGTTTATCGGGCCAGGTGACAGAGTAGCAGCGGAGTCATCACAACGGGCCACTGCGGGAGCAAGTCGTACGGACTAGCATCGTTAATCACCGGGGACATTAGAAGCGAAGTAACAAGCACGTTGTTCAGCAAAATTTCGAATGCATAACAGCAAATAGTGAGTGTGATAATAGTGATTATCCAGATCCTTCAGCGACGCATGGTGTAGCATTGAAAGCTAAGTACATAAAATAAGAGCCATATTGCCAATTATTACTGTAAAAGCTGTATTTGAGCCTGGGCTTCCATTTGTAAAAATGGTCTTGAACGAACCAATTGGAAAGTATGTGAATAAAATCGGCTGTCAATTGAAATGGGGACAATTTTTCCAATACATTGGGCTTTTATTCGAGACCAGCTTCTAGCTGAAATATTTAGATAAAAAATCAGTTTTAAATCCAAGGCAACTTTTATTTATTAATACGAGATTTTATG
The DNA here is from genome assembly GCA_023313115.1 of Rhysida immarginata. Classification (NCBI taxonomy): domain Eukaryota; kingdom Metazoa; phylum Arthropoda; class Chilopoda; order Scolopendromorpha; family Scolopendridae; genus Rhysida; species Rhysida immarginata. The sequence goes on along the minus strand of JAHWFO010069502.1, from coordinate 220,858 downwards.
GTACTTGCATGTGGTTTCACTACTTACTTTAGCAGATTCTTAAGTTATTATTTTTTAATTTATAGGATTTAAATTTTCTGTTTTATGGTTTCACGCTTTATTCTCACACACCCACTGATACACTCTTCACCCATTCACAAACTTGTGCTTATTCATACAAATCTCATCCAAACATGCTAGCAAACAAATTATCCCATTTAAATTCAAATTCAGGAAGAAAGGGAGGGAAGAGAACATGTAAAGGGGATGGAGTTGGGTTAAGTTAGAGTGTACGGAGGAGCAATAAGTTGAAAATATGATTAACAAAATATATGGTTAGGATGCCTGAACGAAAAGACCAAAAATAAATTTGTTGAGGGAAAGTACATAAAAGTATTATTATAACAAGTGCTAATGCTTAATGGGGAAGGCCACCGAAATTTATCCCGTCAGATGGCGTGTGCGTTCTATCAATCATTCGCATTTAAGCACCATAATGGCTGGCTATCGGTGTTGGTCCGTTAATACGCTAAAAATAGAACTATTACGCCGACAAGCATCAACAAGAGGACGTAAAATTGATTTAGTAGAAAGGCAGATCATGATTTATTCAATCTTATGACCACTTTTATAATTCTGCATTGTACATGTAATCGACTTCTGTCTATGGCCATATTCTTTGCATTTGTTTATTCACATGGTGTTGGTTTTCCTGTAGGTTAGAAAGTTATGATAGAAACTTAAATTTTAGAAATATTGTAAGTCTCCCACCCCCCAATCCTACCTACATGGCCTTTGGGAAATTTTAAACAGATTTCCCGTGCTCACAAACCACATACATTGATGGTCTTAAATTACTTAACAAATAACACACATGAATAATTCTTTGTCCAAGTAATAGTTTTGAATGTGGTAGTTCTTTCACTAGAATTTTGAAGGTTTCCCTAAACCAATCACTCTCTCAATGTGGAAACGTTTTGATGCAATCCTGCGATCATGCACAACTTCTTCAGGTTCAAGCTGAATTTTTCCTTTTAGCATTGTTGGTGTATTTACAGCAACGTCTTGTGATGCAAACAGATCTTGCACCATGAAACCTCGATCTGCCATCAAGCTATCTCCCTTCTCAAACATTTTTTGCGTACATAATCTTGATCGTTCAATAATTTGTCTGTCGCTTGTTGCTCCACCATACGTATCGCTAATAAATGTCAACTCCCATAGGTGAGCAACCTATAATTGTCTTTAAAGTATTCTTGTTTTTGTACATAGAAAATGTCATGCTCTGTGCTGTTATATTGGAATTTCAGTTGCATCAATAATCACTCTAGTTTTGCCAAATTTTTTTTTTGAAATCAATGGGAAAATGAGCATCAATTGTTTCTCGGTTTAGCCATAGTTCAACCTCATTCAGTTGAAAATACATAAAATTTATCCATGTTACAAAAATTTTAGACACAGAAGTTGTAGAAATTTTAAACATGAAACTTAATCCAACATCATATTTCGCCTGTCTAAGTTTCATTAACGTAAGAAACAATTGATTTTTAGGCGTTATTAAATGAGAGAGTTTCAAACCTTTTAAATGAAGAACACTCGGACCTAAAATTGAATTTATCATCATAAAATGTTCGTAATTTTCAAATCCTGTGTAGTAATGAATCATTTGTGGGAGAGCTTCAAGCGATTCTATTGTTAACCTTTCGTTAACCTATGTCATCAGCTGACACTGAACCTCAAAGTCTTGAGTAGCACAATGGTCAGGACTATACTTGGGACTGGCACGTGTCTGAAAGAACGAACCCCAATGGAGACCGTTTGAGCGCATGCGTTTCCTTTGGGTGCAACTAAAACCTGATCGCACTGATCAAAGCATGCAGGCCAGCCAACACCACTATGGAGATTTAGTATGAAATCTCCAATGATGTGAATAAAAGAACATCTTTGGAAATCTCATTGTTTTCTCTCAATGAAATGTAAATTTTTATATATTTTATTTTTTATAAATTTTTATTAAAGATATGTTTCAGGTACGAGTGTGATCGCGGATACAAGCGGCCGAAATGAGATTTCCGAGAAGTGTGGCAGATGTTACCCTACTAGATAAAGTGTACAGCAGCACAATAAGGGAATCTTTAGGTGTTGAGCCGCTACTTCTCCGCATTGAGAGATCTCAGTTGCGCTGGTATGGCCACGTGATACGGATGCCGCAAACTAGTCTTCCTAGGCAGTTGTTATTTTCCAAGCCGGTGGGTAAGAGACCAAGGGGTCGGCCTAGAACCAGGTGGCTAGACTACATGGAGAATCTGGGTTCGAGTCGCTTGGATATTACCAGGGAGGACATGCGCCTGATGGCGGAAGATCGCGATCGCTGGAGATCCTCCATAGGGCTGCTGCCCCCGCGACCCTAACGGATAAGCGGGTGTGAAAAGTAAGTAAGTATGTGTTTCAGGTATATAAATGTATATATAAATGCATAAAACAAAGGTCCCGAATAATAAAATGTTAATAATTATAATTTATAAAATAATAATAATAATAATAATTTAATTGAATTTAATACTATTTTCTGTTCATGAATGTTTCTATTTACAAATGTCATTTGGGATTTTTGTTTAATAAAAGACTTCTCTGTATACAACTTTGAGATTGTTATTTCTTTTAATTCTATGTCACTAATTTAGAAAAAATGAATCTTTAAAAAAAAGAAATTCATATTTATTTTTTTTTTTTTTAGGATTATTAGTTTAAATACAAGTTTTTATACACGTATATATTTCTAGTTGTATCACATTCCATGCATAAATTGGAATGGTACATTTGCACCTTGTCATGAAAAGAGAAAAAAAAAATGATTTTTTTTTTCTGTTTGGGGAGGGGGGATGGTGGTTTAAACATCTTAATTCCAATAATAAATAAATCAAGAATGTTCTGTGAAGGTTTATTACACATCATATCTTTCTTCACCTTTTTTAGCTCTCTCCTCCCTTTCTGTGGTCAATGGTGGTCATATTTGAACCCACCCTTAAAAATTACGTGGTCAAAGAAATTAGTTACCCTTTCCCCAACGAAGGTATTAAAATGCATTTTTGATTCATTTTAAAATTAATTTGTCCACATGGATAGTACTTAATCCCTCTCCCTCCCTTTTGTGGTCATAAGTAGTCAAATCCTGACCCCCCCCCTAAGTTGACCACGTGGTTTGTCCAACGAGATAGAATACATGGATGTATTCTATCTCGTTGGGTTTGTCGCTTATAAAGAAAAAATATTCTGGGTCATCACAGCCAAACAATACTTTTATAAAGAAAAAATATTCTTTTAAAGAGGATCCGTACATGTCGAATTTATTGACTTTTGTTCGCTGGAACATTAGAAATGAATTAGAACATGAATACTATAAGAATTTCTATATTTTTATAATAACACTAGGTCATTCCCGTTTAGAAAAATAAATTCCTTGTTTATTTGAATTTACCCACCATCCACTTAATAAGCATTTTCTCTCATGTATCTGCAAGGTTTGACTTCTCTTAAACTGATTCTATTATTTATGAAACGCACTACTTGTTTAACCATGTAAAGTAAAATCTGTGCTAACGGCCACATAAACTTAACGTCCACTTGGTCCTGCAGAAAGTTAAATGGGAAATCTGTTAGTGTAACAACCACCTGTCTAACATGACCAGCGAATAGAAAATAGAGACCTTTTATTAGGGTTGCCAGGTTGGGCTAGAAACCACCCAATTGGGCTACTTTTTTATCTCTTGGGCTGGAAAAAATTTGTTGGGCGGGTTAGGAGGATTTTGGGTGGGAAATAGAAAAAAATACTTACACATGAAGCTGTAATAATAACAAAACATATAAAAGAAGAGAAAGAAATGATCCTTAATAATCAAAATTTGATTATCAAATAAACTTCGAAAAGAACCCCATTCTGGACACGATCAATGAGAGAATCCACCCAGCCACTAGGATAAAACCGCCGGACCAAACTGTCGGACTAGTCCACACTAGGACAAAACCTCCTGACCATGCCCCACCAGGACAAAACCCACGGAATAAACCATAATAGGACAAATCAGATTGTTGATTGTTTATATTTATTTTTATTTATTGCTCTTTATAATATTTGTATCTCGTTTATGACAAATAATTTTATGATGAGGTTACATTTGAAACGCGTTGAACGAAAATAAACGCTACCGTGTTGCTATTACCAGACCCTACTTTACTTCACTTACCAGCAACACTGACTAAATATGCAATTATTGAATTTCACTTGTGTTATATGATTGTGTTACTTCACAGTAACTTGTGTTATGTTATTTCCAATGTTGCCGATACGAGCACTTGTGAAATGTAAGGTGTGGAGGTATTTTTATAATGGCCCGGAATACAAATGCTAAATCTGCGGGGAAACATGTCAAGTTGTTGCAAATTTGGTTTGATTTCAAAAGATGGAGTTTGCGAAGTTTGATAATCGATTAATAGACTAAACAAATCCAATTAATCGTATGACTCGATTACTGAAAGACTAGTTAATCGATGCATTTAGAATCTATTGTTCTTAAGAAAAACCATATCTACTCTGTACAACAAAAGAAAACGTGGGCGTGGCGCAGGAAATACGCAATTAGCCAATCAGTAGCGCTTAAACAAAATGCGTCATCATGTACTGTAAGTTTTTATTAGAAATCAATCACAATAGAATCTAAAGCTAGAAATATAAACGCTTCTGCTTGGCCAGGTGACCATGTGATTTCCTGATTTTGGTTTAAGAAAATTCTAGCCTACAGCCTACATGTGCATCACGCCAACTGACCACGTGCGAATTCCGCGTTTGCTATAAGGTAAGAACATAATCATTATCAGCAATTATAGTTTACTTGATTTATTATTGAGTGGTTATTAATATTAACACATCTGGTACAGGGGTAAAATACATGTATTGTTGCGCTAGCCTTGTCGAAAAGAAACCGAAGCTGAAAAAAGGAAAGGAGAAAGCGGACGACGCAGCAGTGGGTAATTAGAAAAATGGGAAAGTGGAGCAAATATGCCAAAGTGTATAATAGTGATTGGGAAAAAGAAGATTTCAAAAATTGGATTTCTAAATGTGAAAATGATGAACAAAGTGCATACTGTAAGTACTGCAAGTGCAAAATACGTGCGCACAAAACATTTAAAACTGTGTTACTGCCAAACACAAGAAATATGTGTCCTCAATCAGTGCTACAAACAAACTCACGAAAACTTTCACGGCAATCCCAGCTTCCAAGACCCTACAAATATCAATTGATGCCAAAAAAGCCCACTTACGAATGGCATGTTTCATAGCCATGCATACCGCAATTTCCACAACAGATCATCTGGACCAAGTAAACCACGCGAATTTTCATGATTCGGAAATTGTCAAGTCGTTTACGATGAAACGTACAAAATGTACAGCCCTAATTAACAACGTACTGGCTCCTGTGTTTAAGGAAGAACTACTAGAAGATATTGGACAAAATACATATTCCTTAATAATCGATGAAAGCACTGACGTCTCAACAATAAAAGAAATGGCTATTGTCGTGAGATATTTTTCTGAATCCAGAAAACTTATGGAATCAAGATTTCTTGGGCTGATTCCAATATATGACTGCACCGCTAAAGGACTGTACAAATATCTTGAACAGTTTTTAGATTCCAACAATATGCATCTCGAAAATTGTGTTGGCGTCGGAACAGACGGGGCCAATGTCATGTGTGGGGCCCATAATTCTCTGTTCACACTAATCAAGGAAAAACAGCCAGACTTAATTTTGTCCAAGTGTATATGCCATTCGTTACATTTGGCCTGCAATGAAGCCATTAATGTTTTGCCAAGAAACATTGAGTTCCTCATCCGAGAAACCCACAACTGGTTTTCACATTCGCCACAACGTAAGCAAGAATATCAAAAAATATATGCCTGCTTAAACAGTGGACTCGCTCCTAATAAGTTAACCTGGTGTTGGTAATACAAGATGGCTAAGCCATCCACCAGCAACAACAGCAGTACTTAAACAGTGGGATGAACTAAAGCTGCATTTTGCTATTGTCAGTTCTAAGTATAAGTGTTATACCACAGACTTACTAAGCAAGATGTACGCAGACATGGTAAATGAACTGTACTGCATATTTCTTGAGTCTATTCTCAATCATTTTGGAATATAAATTCCAACTTTGAATGCAAAGTAGCTGAACCTGGCCTTCTATACAATGAACTAACATATTTTATTAAAAGCTTGATTAAGAGAATTTCATTCCCAGAATATGCAAAAGATTTGCAGTCTAAAGAATGGAAAGCCCACCTTCTGCATCCTGATGATGCCTGCATGTTTGGAGTTGTTTTCTTGCAAAAAATGCAAACGTCAACTTTAATGGATGGACAGAAAAAAGAAATCAAACTACGATATCGGGAGTTTATCTTAAATTCCGTTGATTCCTTGATAAAAAGAATTTCATCGTCACATAGTGTATTGGAAAAGCTGACTTGTTTGAGTTACGATTATGTGGCAACACATGACTTTTCTCATGTGCAGAAGAACTTACAAACATACATCAAAAAAGATGATTTATCTCGTATAGAAGAGGAATATCACATGGTCCGAGAGCTGCTGTCATCAGTTCCAGAAAATGCAAGAGACTGTATCTGTTTTTGGACTTATTTTAAGGACTTTAAAGACTGTGCTGAAAACCCTAAGTTTAAAAATATCAGTAAATGTATGCTGAAATTATTAACGGTGCCTTTAAGCAATGCAATGTTGAACGCGTCTTTAGTCAGGTAACACTAACAAAGACTGATTTGAGAAATAGATTGAAAGTTCAAACTTTAGAACACATTCTTCATGTGAAATTTGGAATTTGAGCTTCTTGCGAGTGCTGTTACAAATTTCAGCCAACTGATAGGTTTTTACAAAGATTTACAAATGATATGTACACGGATTAAATATTTTGTTTTAAATTAATGTAGACAGCAAACAATTTTGACTTTCTTAAATGTATTTTTTTACTTTGTCGATTAAAAGATTTATTTTTTTATAATATTAAAAAATGGATATTTTTTTCATTTTATTAATAAGAAAATTCGGATTCATTTTCTTTACTTTAATCGGTAAGGTAAGAATTGCCCATCCCTAACTTTGGTTTTTCCTCACTTGCCTACCGGATGCAGAATCAACTGTGACGTCACAGATGATACTCTTCATTTTCCGAACCAGTTATTTTCACATTCCACATTTTTCGAACACGCATATTAATATTTTGCCTGACTCGCTGCTGCCATCTATAACGACATTTCGTATGATGACGTCACAAGATAAGTTGGGCTCCTTTGGGCTAGATTTTGACAGCAATTGGGCAGGATAACGAACTGCACACCTGGCAACCCTACCTTTTACCTTCTACCTCAAAAAATGCAGAAATTATGAAGGGGACGGACGGACATTATAAAACCTCCAATCTTCTGCTACTTAAAGATCAAGTGACATGGATTTTGACTTATTGATTTTATGGTGTCATATTAAAGAAGGCAATAAAAAATAAATATCTGTATAGTAATTAATAACCATTTCCTTAATTTATTATTTCATTTTATTAATTTTAGGAGGATTTTTGCAAGGGAACGCCGTAACATTTTGCTTCGGTAATCTCCGTAAATTTTTGGTATAACAAACGTATGTAAAATTGGAAGTCAATATCTTGTTTCCCTCATCACTTTCATGCAAACAATTGAAATAATTTAATTAAACTGAGGCCTCAAATATATTATTCATCAATATATTCTAAATTTGAAGATATTTGAAATAATAACGTATCGTATATTTATAATAAAACAACAGCAAAGGCACATTCAGTTTTCAAATGCATCAGTTTATTTCTTAAGAATAATTTGTCGGAATTAACGCATTAAAAAAGGAAGAAATACCTCGTTTAAATTGAATTTGCGAAAGTAGCAAATTTTTTAATTGGAATTTTTAAATCCCGATCGTCGGCATAAGTGTGTATTTTTCCTCAAGATGCAGAGCAAGAAGGCAAAATACCGAGTTCAAACTATCTATGCATTCTGCCTAATAATTTACATGCACAGTTTGAATTTCATTACGTACGAACAGAATTATGTACATTTATCGAAAGTAATAATACCGTAAATCTTCTACTATAATGTGACCCCTTGTATAATGCGACTCCACTTTTTCGGCCCAAAAAAAATCGGCAAAATCCTATCCTCTTGCATAATGCGACCCCCATTTTTGACTCCTTGCGAGAAATAAAATGTGCAAACTTATACAGAAAAAAAATCTTTAATTTTAAATAGTCTGGATATTTAATATTCAAAAAAATTCGAAATCAACTTCGACAAAAGCAACTGCCTCAACTTCATCGAGGCAGTTTGGAAGTTTATAGCCCTACATTGATATGGAAAGCTTTCTCACTTGCACATTGACAAAAAAAACACAACAGTACATCAATTTTCTTAAGAAAAAGACAAGTAATCTTTATTCAGTTTAATATTTTCACTGCATAAGCTTTCTTGTAGGCTTTGGTTCGAGGCAGTTTGGAAGTAGGCCTATTTAGAAGTATCGATGTTTGGGAGAAGTTATTTTCGATGTTTGTTAGATGTGGCGACGAGAAATTCGAATAAAAAGTGAATTAATTTATTGTTTAATGAACTGGACACTGAATATGCAATGTAATTAATTTATAATATACGGTAATGTTATCAGGACAAAATCTCCTCCGGCCGCAGTCGTCGGAGGGCTGATTTTTATCCTCTTGTATAATACGACCCAGCAAATTTAGATGCTTTTTTAGGCCAAAAAAATTCGCATTATAGTAGATTTACGGTAAATCTAGTAGGCCCCACATTGATAATAAATGTGGAAGAAAAATAATCACGGGGGGGAGGGGCACGGAAAATCGTTTGAGGTCGAATATAGTTATATAAAAACTCTAAAATGAGCTAAAAAGTGAAAACCTCTAATCCACAAGGAGGAAAAAAAAAAGGTATAAAAATTGACAAAAATTAATGTCAAAACTGTAAATGTTTTATCGGAGCTTCGTCCGAGCCCATTTTTGCAATTGGCGGAAAATTTCTTGCAAGCGGCCACCAACGCGCAAATGAAACCCATTATTGTTTATAGTGTACTTTGATTTATTTTCATACATCTATAACCTCAGTATGACACCTGATAAGAATTTTAATAAACTTTATTTTTCTCTACTTGAAATTAGTTTGGGTAAGAGTGTTTTAGCAGTGTATGATCAACGTAAGTGAAGGTCTTTTTAAGCGAGTTTCATTTATTCGACTGAATACTATAATAATATAATATCTAATGACTGAAAACTCCCCCGAAGTTTGAAAAAGTTTGGTAAAATTCTATTCCTTTGGCTTCGAAGCTGTCCTTGGATATACTGTATCTTTACAGCACATCGAAGTCTTCTATCTGTCGCTCCAAGTGCTTGCCATGATAGGGTTCTATCAGTTAGGAATTAATTTTTAAAAGGGATGCTTATTCCCGATATCATTATAATCAATTCAAATAAAATGAAGAAAAATGATAAACAAAATATTCAGCTCAGCTCTTCATATACCCTGGCTCAGCTGATTTCTCTATCTCGATTATCCTGCTTCTATTTCACTCTCATTGAGCAGGATTTTGAAAAGAAGCAGGGTGCCCATGCCATAGGGGGGATGGTGACAATGTCCACATGAGCCCCCCGGGGGGGGGGGGGAAGAAAAAGTTGATCTAAGTTAATATAAAATTCCCACCAGAAAGAGTCACAAGCAACGATGTAGTATTGAAAACAGCCACTAGAGACCTCTGGCGACTCGGATGATGTAGAGCACTAGAATAGTACTCTAGGATGATGGGCTATCCATTTGGAGGAAGTCACCATAAGCTGGGTGGGGGGGGGGGGGGGGGGGCGATCCCCTTGGGGGCGGGGGGTGGGGCGTGAAAAGACCAAGAAAATATTCTTTCGTATGCCATTTTCGATCAAATAATAAAAATTAATACTCTAACAGGGTTTAAATTGTAATTTTAATTGTTATTTTTATCAGATTAAAACTTATATCCTCAACTATACTATCCATGGTAGGCATCGTGGTATGTATTCATGACATTGAGGCTACATACAGCGCCAACCAACGGCCACCGTGGCTGAAGTTCGGCAACCTTCAGAAATAGACATTAAAAACCCGATTTTTTTTCACATAATTAACTATTAATTTTAGGAAACTAATTATTGCATAAAATATATTAAGACAAACTGCATCTAAGGACACCATAAAATCAACAGTGAAAATTCCGTGTCGCTTAACATTTAATAACAGATTATGAGCAATGTTGCGTAGACAAAGTGATCATCGCGTACGTGAGCTCAGGTCAACAAAACTTAAAACGAATAGAAATTAACAGTGTATTCGTTCTTGATGAATTGGTTGTTATACAACATGCCATTATCTTGGTATTCATTGCAATCACTGTTTTAGCATATGAATTCAACTTGAGGAGGTCCATGAAAAATTCTGAAAAGTTGATATGGCTAAGTCATTCTTGATGGTCAGTCATTTCTAAAAACAGAATTTGAAAAAGTTAATCCGTTTTCAAGTTATCGTGCAAATGGCAGACAGCCGGCCAGATAAACGTACAGACCAAGCATGCATTCTTATAAGTAGCTTTTTGCTAAAGCTCCTAATAAAGGACCGTTTGGACCTATCCTCAGTGTTAAACCATAACAGCTTCATCAGGATAAAAATTTCTGATATCGTTGTTTTGCAATATTATTTGCATCAAATCAGTAAGCACAGGAAATGTAATAAATGTTATTTTCAATAATTTTTATCGTTGAAAATCCCCTTTCACAATCTGCGTGTGTCGGAAGGCACAGTATGGAAAAGTTCTTGCATTGAGACCCAACAGAATCCATAACACTATTCCAAAAAAAAACAAATTTTTAATGTTTCTATGATTGCCATGTTTTGGATATACAGAATATCATAGTATAAATCTAAGTCATTTCCCCGGTGTATGTGCCCGATAACCATAAGAACTACTGCATCGATTTTTATGAAATAAGTTTTGTTTGTTACGGGATTTATGTAGAAACTTTGTAGGCTAGATGTTAATTCATAAAAATTGGTTTTATATTAAATTATTTACGTTAAATGCTCTCAAAATGCGTCAACATGGCCGCTCATCATCACGTGATAGGCGATCGAACTAATGGCTAGCCAGTCATCTTCGATCTTGGTAATCATGTGATTCAGGCATTTGAAACGTGCCTATTTCAAAGACGTAAAACACGTGCCGAATTTGTCTAAGGATTTCACATCAAATATTAAAAGTTTATTAAAAGGTTTATATATTTTTATTTGGTCTATTTCTGTAGCCTATCTCTAATTTTTCGAAATTAAATCTGTAGTCTATTTAATTATTCGAAATTAAAGTATTCGATACGCTCTAGGCTTAAGTCTAACGACCGTTCTCATACCTATAACAATTTTGCCCGTGCAAAATTCAACTAACGATTTTGCCAGTCTTATTTCAACGGTTACACGATACAATGTCTAATGCTTCGCATTTCATAATTTTCAAATGTTTTCGAATGTCGGATTGAAAAATGATTACATTGATTCAAATATCTTTATATTTAAAGTAATGCTGCTATCTGCCATTATTGTAATCATAATTTTTTTATTATTTGCAGAAATTTGCATAACAGTTTTTCATTATGCCAAGACAAAAACGAGCGAGTTTACATTCGTTAACTCCCCGTGCAAAAAGAATGCGCTTTAGTCGCGAAAATGTAGTAAAGATGCAACCCTAGAATTTATACATTTGTAGTAAAGATGCAACAACATTAAATGTCGTTTATAAGGAAGTACTCAAGACTTAAGTGTAGTCTAAAAACTTCCATTAATTTTTTGACATTAAATAAAGGTTTTTTAAAATTTACCTAAACTGTATTTTTATTTCATGATTTAAAAAGCCCAGGCAACACCGGGCATGGGTTTGCTAGTTTAATATAAGTAAAATGTTAATTTTAACAAACTTCCATTGTTTTCCTACATTTGGGAAAAATATTTGTACAGGTCATTACAGAATTTTCAAAATTATGGCACCTTCCCTCTTCTGGGCAAACTTTGAAGTTTTAAAGCTCTTATTCTCCATTAGTTCTCTTCTGTCACCTCTGACTACATCTTTGAATGCAAGATACCATATTTGCTGTTGGATATTTCTCATAATTGTCAATTTTCATGATGACAATTATAAAAAATATCCTCCTTTACTGGCACTGTGAAACATCAATTCTGCAATGATTCCCAACTAGTTTTCTTACACCTACTGAGTGGCTCACAACTTGGATCTGATTGCAGATTCTTTGTCAGTGTTCATATGCCCAGGCCACCAGGATTAATAAATTGTTTACCGCAATGAATTTTCAGTGTGGATTGCCAGCCAGGTGAAAAACAGGTTGCCAGAATGAATTTTCAGTAGTCTGTGGCAACCAGGCAACCGCTAATTTTGAA
>JAHWFO010069502.1:103194-198317 GCA_023313115.1 Rhysida immarginata | reverse complement strand
TATATGTTTGTGGAAAAGTGGAGTTTCCTTTCTTCATCTCTTATGTATTCTAGTATCCACAGAGTTTTTAAGGTAAGTCTATTCTCTCTATTGAGTTATTTATATTCTCCGAGCTACCAAGAATGTAGGGAAAAATAAAAAAAAATAAGGAAAGAACTCAATTTATGTATACTGTCTTTTTCCTGATAGATCAGGTTTTACCCCTACCCGGATGCATTTTTTTCCTTAATCTGTATCTATGAGCCTGCACAAAAGGAAGTAGGTCAATGCCTGAGGGTAACTAGATGGTGGGTTAAAATGAGAAAGAGTATAATTACACATACATGAGGTTTTATTAAAATGTAATTTAAATTGGTTTCATAGAGACAAATTCAAAAACATAACAGTAAGCATGAAAAATAAATTTTTAAAAAAGAATTTGATAAACATTTTTTTCAATTTCCGAAAAATTTTAAAAAATGGAGCTATCTCCTTCTTGCACAGAACTTCAATTTCAATGCTGATATTATAAGATGAAGGGGTGGGGGAACCCCAATGGGATCTTGCTTAAGTCCTATTTTAACCAAAATATTCTTAAGGGACTTGCACTTCTTCCATTACACATCGGATGGTTATGAGATTATCCGTCATCCTGCGTGATGGTAATGAGCAGAATTGATCCGGATCGAAGAAACAGTAGACAACGATCAAACTAACAACAATAAGAAATCGCAATCCACAATAATAATTTTTAATGCCTCGGATGTACGTTTTGGGGGCTACGCTCCCTTCACCACCGAGTGACCTAATGAACAGAGAACTTTGAATTTATAAGAAAATTACAACACTAAATAATGAAATACAAAAAATAAATGCTTAATAACCAATTTACATAACATGCACAACAAAACTAAAGCAAGCAATCACGTTATTATGCCAAGACATGACTGCCTCCCGGTTATAAGAGCTCCGCATAAAGAGCGATTTATTTGAGAATGAACTTAGCGAGGGTTATCAATTCCCCTACTGGCATTGGGCCATCGTCATTATTCAGTAACCGATTCGCTTGCTTTGTTTTTCACAATTTCTAAGGATTCCAAAAAAAAAATAAATAAATAAATAAACAGGCATCCTTACAAGAGAAATAACTTACATCTGAGGCATTGAAAATGATTGTTGATTTGTGGCTTCTTATCGTCGTTAGTTTGATTTTGAATTTTTTCATTTAAAAAATTGTAACTTCTATTTTCCCAAAATCTGATTCCGGTATGCGGATAACATCTTTGACTTAGTTTTGATTAAACATTTTTAAAATGAACCCAATTTAGTAAATTTGCTATTTTAAGGATAATTATAGATTTTTTGCATACAGTGCTATTTTATTCACTTAAGAAACCCCACCATACTATTTTTGTAAATATCCTATATATACTGAAAACCCATTATCTTATCCAACTTAATCCACTTCTCGACATCTAACCCATACACTCAAATTAGCTTCTATTTTCATATAGAGAGCTATAAAGTTAATCTTAGGGACCATCAACAAGGGTACCATATCCATTCAACAATGAATTTTGCAACATCCAACATGTTTTTATACAATGAATCAAATTAATTCAGTTCTGACAATTATACGTGCAAATGATATCAGTTTTACAATATAAAAAATTTCACATAAAAAGACCATTAAAGAAGAAGAAGAAGAAGAAGAAGAAAAGGAAAAATACTTGCTTAAAATCGAATTCAAAATTTAAAATTCTTACCTCAACTCATCTGTGAACTGATCAAGGTCCAGATCTTCAAGTGAGGATGCTTTTAAATCGAGAAATAAAAATTATTCTGTAAAAATTACATCAGATTAAGTTAATATTTTTTCGAATATTGGTCGGATTCACTTTAGGCCGCAGCTGCAAATTTAACGGTCGATCAAAAACAAAAAAACACGTTTAATGGCTGCATACATCTGGAGTCTACAAAAAATTCAACGTACTTCATTTTAGCATCCGATAATATCTTAAATAATAATTTAGACAGTAATTTTATTATTTATATAAAATCTTCATTACTTTTATATATTTAATGAAATTTTTAATTATTATTACGGAGATTTGTAAATAATTATAGTAATCTTATTTAAATGAATGAGTGTAACTCCTTTCTTCGGCGGTGGCCATCACTATCAATGAACTGCTGACCATAAACTATAGAGCATACTGCGACATCACAACATCTTGGAATAGAGAGAGTTTCATCTTAGCTGTTGAATCACCGACAATAGCTTTAACACATGAATTTCATAATACACTAACAAGGGAACCCCCAGATAGCCTTTTTTTGCACGCAAGCACACCGTGGAAGCGATAGCGTTGCACGCCAGTGAAGCACCCCGGAAGTGCGCAGAGTTCAAAAAACATGGCGGAAAGAGGGGGGGGGGAACTTGTTAGCGGCGATCGAAAAAGAATTGCAGTTAGAGCACTGTTATTAAGCATAAAACCTTAATTTTGCTGTACAATTATTCGTCTCGAAATAATTTATAGGATGAGGTAGGCATTCATGAATACTATTTTTATTTAAAATTATAAAGCACCGCGATACATACCCCCTTACCAACACAACTTATTACTCGACGTTGCACATGAAGCCAGCCCCGTGTTTGATTACCGAATTATTTAATAAGATGAAATAATAAATTAAGGAAATGGTTATTAATTACTTTAAACATTTTTTACTGAAGGCAATTAGCTAATTGTAATAATCTATTTTAAAAACTAAGTTTGTTTAGAAATTTGAGAAGCCATTCAATTGCCATCTGCTGCTGTCTATTTCATCTGAATTGGATTTGTGCTTATTACTGTGAGTAGTGGAAGAGAAGTTCCGTTAAGCGCATTAATACACCGCTTTAACAATGGCTCAAATTTTTTCGTTTTCGTGGTTTATTTTGAAAGAAAAAAATCTGCATTCTCTTATTTTGCAAGCATCTATTGTAGCTTCAATTGAGTAACATATTTCAATTTGGTGGAAATCTGTGACATACATGTTCGAGGGATTCCCTTGTAAGTGACATTAAAAATGCAACACCATGAACATGTGCGCAGAAAATGATAAAAATGCAATGCAATGAACAATAAGTGATGTTTATTACAACATGATACATTTATAAACTGAGAAACAATACCGTGTGATCAGTAGGGTTGTAGGACCACTGTGGGCGGCGATACGTCTAGGTAAAGAGTCGATGAGTGTGCACATTGTGTCCTGAGGGATGGATGTCCATTCCCTGTAAACCATTTGCCAAAGTTTGTATTCTGAACGTGCCAATGGCAGTGCATGCAAGCGACATCCAATCGTGTCTCAGATGTGTTCGATTGGTGTGAGATCAGGGGAGGCTGCTGGCCAGGGAAGCACCTGGGTACCTTGCAGGGCATGTTGGCTGATGCGTGCTGTGTGCAGTCGGGCATTATCCTGCTGGTAAACGGCATTAGGCACTTGCTGAAGACAAGGTAATGTCACTGGACACAGCACTTCATCCACATATCGTTGGGACGTCAAGGTGTCATCAATATGGACCAGAGGTGATCTGCTATTGTGGAGATTACGCTCTAGAGCCGTGTGATGCTTAAAACATCACGACATTGATGTTAGCATTGATGTCAGAAAAGCTACTCGATGTTAACGAGAAAACATCGAGGTTAGCATCGATGTCAGAGAAACCACTATTCTGCATAAACGAATTTATAAAATTAAAAACCCATATGTACATTTCGGAGATCTGTCTCCTTTTCTTCTGTTGGTGTTAATAGCAAATAAAAGAAATGTCTACACTTTGAACAGTTTTCAGTATTTATTTTTAATGACAATTAAACGAAACAAAAATTCAATGAGTAAAGCATTTAACGCAAATCACTGAGCTCTTCAACTGTTAGTGAACTTAAAATCAAATATTTTTCTATATTTTTTCAAGAGTGGAACGTTTAGCATTTATTACATTTCCTGCTTTTGGAAAATGACGTTCTGCAGGTACTGATGCACATGGAACAGATAATGTTTGTATTGCTATCTGACAAACATGATAGCTGGAGTGTTACATTTCACTCCATAGCTTTAATGGATCTGCTGTAGGTAATGAAGCAGGAATATCTAAGTATGCCTTAAAGACAGGTTGCAAACTTGTGCTCTGAAATTGCATAGTATTTTTAACTACTACATCAGCATTCCTATTTGACCACAAGTCATCTTCATCTGCATCCACAAATGCCATATTATTATCTTGATTGGATACAGTATCACTACCAAGTAGATGGATTAATTCAGCATCGATGTTGTTGATTGCTTGAGAAGAACAAGATCTGCTCTTGAAGTCCTGCCTCTTGAATCGTGGATAGTTGGCTCTGCTATACATTAGATTTGCTTCCTCCATGCTAATTTTGTCAAAATATTTCCATACACCAGATATTAGATTCATGTTGCGCTTTCTGTTATTCATTTGAAACACAATGTGAAACTAGCTGATAAAGAACCCAAGATTAATAAAATAGATTTTTTAAGCAGAGGAAAGTATATTTTTGCTCTTTATTGTTTTGACGATTAATCGATGAATTGTTAAACCATCGATATAATAGTACATCGATGTTTTCAACAGAAGTGCTGGACACTAATTTAATATAGTTGTTATTAAGCCAGACATTTATAAATAATTCGCATCATAAAATAAAAATATATACTGAACTGTGTATAAAGCACCAATGGGAGGCCAGCACCAAATCTCGAAACCGGATTGGCTACGGAACTTCACATGTATTATTCCGCTATACGGAACTACACCACACAATCAGACTATTGACTATAAAAAAATAGAAAAAAACATCGATGTTATCGATGTCTTGGCATCGATGTACCTGAAAACATAGAGGTTCGATGTTGACATCGAATACATCGCACAGCTCTATTACGTTCCAAACCATGATGCTGTTCCACAGTTGCGACTGGACTGGACTGGTTGCCAAACTCTTACACGGCGAATGTCATTGCTGAAACAGAAGCGCGATTTGTCTGCGAACACCACCCTGCACCATTCCACTGTCCACGTGGCTCTTTCTCGAAAATCTATGCAAACGAAATCTGTGATGTGGGCTCAATGGCAGTCTTCTAGGGTACAGGGTGACTGCGACCAATCAACGAATAATGGTCCTGGATGATATGGGAGCATATAGGATGTCCTGAACATGTTGCAAGAGGACAATGGAAGCTGGGGGTTCGCCAAAGCTTGCCAACGATGCATCTGTTGACACATGCTGATGTCTCTGGGGCCGCACTGGAACTTCTCAAACGTGCCACATTCCTTTGTTCCATCCATCTTCACCATAGCAAATGCTCCGTGGACGCGTGTAGGTTGCAGTCTGCTGCGATTTGATGAAAGGACCAACTTGCCCTTATGAGTCCGATCATCATACCTCTCTTGAAATGTTTGTCTGCTAGAACTGCCTTGGTTGACGATGTCCTGGCTCTCTCTACAACTAAACATTTCCTCAGCAATCAGAAAAAAAAATTGAGAACCGGGAAACCACTGTGGATAATGACATAATGACCGATGAAGAAACCTCTTGTCCACAAAAGAATATTTTATTCGAAATATACGTATATGCAGAATAAAATATTCTTTTGTGGACAAGAGGTTTCTTCATCGGTCATTAGAAAAAAAATTGGAAGACAATTTCTGTACAAGACAGTAGCAAAGCATTGACAATTATGGAAATTCCTTCCCTTATATCACATTCAAAATGTTCATAATATACACCCTCATTTTTTAGTGTTTTTTGAAAAACTTTGTGTATAATATGCAATTGTCTACAATACACAGTAATGATTTTCGTAACTTTTTTACGCATAGTACGCGTATTATACCCCAAAAATTATGGTATATAATAGCTTTATAAATAAATACACAGGTTTCACAAATGTTCATGTGTTATGTTCTTACCTTAAGGCTACTGCTACTCGTTCTGTCGGAGATATGGGTACCCTGTTGAGATCTTCAAGTTTAAGACTGTCTTGGGTCCTTGCAACAAGTTCATCAAACGAACTGGTTGACATGCGGAAGTAATTGGAGAACTTGTATTCATCATTACACAGCTTGGAATATAGTGTGATAAACGCCTCCTTCGTGCACCTTTGTTCAACAATGGGGTGCACCCAAAACCTTCTCTGGGATGGCGAATTTCTTTTTTTGAATACATAATAGAATGCGGTAGTCTTTAATTGCAGCGAGCTCATCGTGTGTTTGTCCTGCAATGCGCTTTTGAAACCCTCAATCCAGGGTATTTTTTAAAGCCGCAATCCAGGCTATTTTTAGCTGTATCAGCCCCCTAACCCGCTTCACTGTAAAAACGTCATATTTGGGTGTGGCGTCTGCATGACTGCGAAACAGGCCTTAGTAGTGGTTACAGCGTGCCGATGCTAAACATTGTGGTGTTGAAACTCCATTATGGCCGACCTCTCGGATTTCAAAAGAGGCATGATTGTTGGGGCCAGAGCCTCAGTAACGAAAACAACCATCCTTGTTGGAGTCGGTAGAAGTACTGTGTTGACTGTTATGACACCCTATAAGAAATGGGGAAAGTCATCATCTGCCAAGCACTAAAGTGATCAAAAGTCCAAGCTTACTGATAAAGACAGAAGGGTTTTGAAGCACAATGTGGCCAGAAAGCACAAGACAACAGAATTCCAGATATCAGGTCCAGGGAAAAGTTTTTTTCGTTTCTTCACCCTTACTTTTTGAATGGTTACAATCCTCTCGCAGGATGATTTGAATAATGCAAACTTTTTAAACATTAAAGAGAAATGATTGGTCATTCTTTTGCACTTACTTGTCTAAGTGAAAACATTCAATTTTATTTTGAAAAAATGGCTGAAATGGCACCTACATCACTAATAATTCGAACCTGCCTTGTATGAATTTAAACTTGGCCATAAATCAGTGGAGGCTGCTCGTAACATTTGTACAGCATTCGGTGATGATTTTGTCACCAACTGGACGGCACAGAATTGGTTCAAAAATTTAGAACTAGTGATGAGCATCTTGAAGATTCTCCTGAGTGTTTGGTGGAAACAGCTGGTGCTGTAGTCCATTATGAGCTCCAAAATCTAGGTCAAACTATCACAGCAGAAGTGTGTGTTGGTCAGCTTCAACATACACATGAAAAAATCACAGCAAAAACAGTCAGCTCTTACAAACAGTAAGTGTGTTTTTTTCTTCATGACAACGCATGTCTGCACGGGCAAAGCTGACCCGTCAGGCAATAAGCAAATTTGTCTGGGAAGTGTTACCTCATCTACCGTATTCTCTGAATATCGCTCCAACAGATTATCACCTTTTCCGATCTCTCGATAACCATTTGAGAAACAAGTGCTTTCAAGACAGAAGAGCTAAAACACGAACTGGGTGAGTTTTTCAACTGTAAAACTCGTGACTTTTATAAAAGAGGAATTTATGATTTAGTATCTCGTTGGGAGAAGGTTGTTGATAATGATGGGAGATTATTTCAATGAATAAAACATTCATTTATGCATTAATCTGAGCACCAATTGTAATATTTGCAAAAACGAAAAAAACTTTCCCCTGGACCTGGTAACATCTGAACTACATGGAGCTGTATCAACAAAAAATATCTGGCA
Source organism: Rhysida immarginata (assembly GCA_023313115.1). Classification (NCBI taxonomy): domain Eukaryota; kingdom Metazoa; phylum Arthropoda; class Chilopoda; order Scolopendromorpha; family Scolopendridae; genus Rhysida; species Rhysida immarginata. Next base: position 190,664 of record JAHWFO010069502.1, on the reverse strand, counting down.
TGAACTTCATGCAGCGAACATACACGGCAGAGCGGCTATTCCAAAACCATTAAAGGCACCATGCAATGCATTGGAACAATAAAATTGTGTCGCAAGCATAGAAATTGGACACAACAACAATGGTAGAATGTCATCTGATAAAAGTTCACATTATTCCAGACAAACAGATGTGTTTAAGTTTAGAGAACACCAGCAGAAGCCTATGATGTTAACTGTGTCCTTAAGCATGAAGGGGGATCAGTGATGCTGTGGGGGGCAATGTCTTACCGCAGCCTTGGCTCACTTGTTGTCCTGCATGGGCAGGTTACAGCACAGAATTATGTCAATATTCTGCCGACCATCTTCATCCAATGCTGCAAACTGTATTCCCTGATGAACACCCTATGTTCCAAGACAATAATGCTCCCATTCACACTGCTCGAATTATCAGAGACTGGTTTAGTGAACACAATGATGAACTACAACATCTGGGTTGGACCCCTCAATCCCCTGATCTTAATATCATTGAACCTTTATGGGGGATTTTGGAGGCCAAGCTGCACAGTAGATTTCCACGTCCAAGGACACCTTTTGAATTAGCAGCCTTTTTGCAGGAGCGTTTCATAATTGGTGTTCCGTCTTTAGGTCCAAATAACGACTCAAGGAGGACAGATTGGGGGAAAATTAATATTGATTATTTGGTTTTAATGTCCCCTAATTCAGGATAAAAACATTTCGCATCCCTGGGGATGAAGGGGTTGTGACAGCTTATAGAGCTGCCACAATTAGTTTTATTTATGTTTGTTTTCTTTAATAATTTCTAAGTTATACCTTTCTAATAAAGATTGGTTGTTTTCTAGTTTATGCTGTTTGGTCAACAATTGTTAACGATGGCATATGCTGGCATTATTGAGCTTGGCTTCAGGGAATGTAGCTGAATGATGGGTCAAGGGATTGTTGAGGTAAGGTGGTTCTTTTTTTTTTTCTCGAGGAGGAAGGAGGTCTAGACAATAAGCCTGAACAATAGGCGGGATAGGCCTGTTGTGGATCCCATGTGGATGGGTAATTGTATTTCTGGTAGTGGGATTCTTGGTTTTTAGCGCTAGATGCACTAGAAGACATCCCATGTATTGTTTCAGAAATTGTTAAGCAAGGACGGAACTTATTTCACGGAGGATATTGTTTGGGGATATTCCCGTATTCCAGTCTTCACAGGGGAGGAAGGTGGAATTAATGTGTCGGGATTTTTATCAATTGTCGAAACCATTGGCCAAATAGCAGGATGGAATGATAATACTGGGTGATTCAGTCAATTTCTGACCATTTCACTCGAATGACGTGCATTAGGGATAAACAATTGAAAGAATATGAGCGCCATATCGAATTTCTAAATAGTTGGAGTTTGTATTGTTGCAACGGCGCTGCATGAAAATCGTATTATTGAAAAATGGCGCCCGCTTTATCAAGAGAGCAGAAATGCAAGGTTGTCGAATGGTATTTCGAGACAAAATCACCTGTAACCGTGCAAAGAAAGTTCTGGAAGGAGTATAAGTGTCGAGACGCACCAGGCAGGCAAGCAATCATGGATTTCGTGCCACTGGATGTGTTAAAGGCAAGAAAAAAGGCAGGAGCGAAGCTCGTGTTCGAACGGCCGAAGTTGTCGAAAATGTTCGTTGATTTCCCTACCAAAAAATCTGTTTGCCACCTATCCATTGAAGAAGGGCTGTCGTATACCACGACATGGCGAATTTTGAGAAAGGATTTACACCTGTTCCCGTATAAGACCATGTTTATCAGGAGTTAACAGACTCTGGAAGACAGAAGCGACAACAATTTGTGATGGAGTTTGGAGCAGAAATGGAAGCCAATCAGGACATTGTGGACAACCTGTGGGTGTCAGATGAGGCCTTCTTCCATCTGTCAGGTGACGTTAATAAACAACGTTCGTTTTTGGGGTTCCCAGCACCCTCATGAAATCCATAAGTCACCTCTTCATCCATGAAAGGTTATGGCTTGGTGCGCGATTTCCAAAAGAGGCATCGTTGTTCCGTTCTTTTTTGAGGGCACCGTAATGTCACAGGCTTACCTTAACATGTTGGAAACCTTCATCCCCGAGCTGCGAAGGAGGCGTATACTGCTTCGACATCAATGGTTTTAACAGGATGGGGCTAGGCCTCACACCACTAATGAAGTGCTAGACTTTCTCAATCAGAAATTCGAAAATCGTGTCATTTCAAACAGGTTTCCAGATCGATTCGGGGGTGGCTTTTCTTTGGCCCCCTACGAGTCCTGACCTAAACCCATGTGATTTTTATCTCTAAGACAGTGTGTTCACTACAGCACCAAGGACCCTAGATTAGCTGCGACAAAGCATCGTCGACTGCTGCACCCTTGTGGATGCAAAAATCCTGGATAGAGTTATGAACAACTTCACCATTCGGCTGCGAGCAGTTCAAAACGTTCGTAGTGGCCACATTGAGCACATCATCAAGACTTTTCCACGGGAATAAAAACTCCGAACTGCCTAAAATATCATACTGAAATGCTAAATTTGTAAACATTAATGGGCCAATAAATCATAGTACTGAAATGGTCAGAAATTGACTGAATCACCCTGTATAAAGTCATCCATGATTAAAGCCAAGCTTAGAGGCACTGCTGGCAAGAGAGCGGGACAATTTGAATTGTATGATATTGCCGACTACAAAGTTTTATGTAATAAACTTGTCCAGCTTTTCAAAAAAATAAAAGTGAAACGAGATTACCTTAAGGAGCTGCTTGATGTGAAACAGGGGAAGAAGGAAACTGTGCCAGATTTCGCCAATCGGCTGGAGCTAGCTGTTGACCACCTAGTAAATTTTGATCCGTCTTATAAAGGAAAAAGGGACGATCTACTTTTAAGGAGGTTCCAAAATAGTCTCATGACAACACACAGAAAAGTGTTAATGGTGGCTGCCCCTAAAACATATGCAGATGCCCTGAAATTTGCATCACAGTCGGAATACATGGAAAATAATTCTCTGGTGGAGTCTTACTCAGTACAACAGGTGAAAAATGTTGTCGAGAAACCCGAGGAGTATAAGCGTGAGAACCTGTTAAAAGTTGCCTTTCAATCTAAGTCCAATGATAAGGACAGAGAGAGAGGTTCACCTAGTTTACAAGGACAAATTGATGAGCTTAGGAGGTCGATGAACGAGATGAAAGATATGATGGATAAATTTATGAATATGAAGATGGGTGATGAGCCATCACAGAAGAAAATGGTCTGTTTCATTGTAATGGGGAGGGCCACTTTATCTGAGATTGTCCTCAAAGAAAAAATTTATCTATGGATCATTTGGGAGCTAGTGGAGCTTCCTCAAGGGTTATTGAAATTGGGTGCGATGAGGAGATCATGTATAGGCTAACAGTGCAGATTCAGGGTAGGGACCTGTGCATGTTGGTCGATACAAGTTCTCAAGTGTTGCTCCTGGATGAGGAAGTTTGTAGTCAGCTCCCACATGCTAATATTTACCTTACTGATATAAGTGTAAAAGGGGTAAGTGGGGGAGTTATACCGTAAATGCAGAGAAAGGTGTAAAATTGGGAATTCTTGTACAAGGGAGATATTTAAAGGATAGATCATTCCTAGTGTGTCCTTTGCCTGGAAGGCTTTACGATGGCATATTGGGAACTGATATATTTAGAAGTATGAATTTCCATTGTTCTGCACAAAGTAAAGTGGTTAATGTCCCATATGGCAAAACTGATGGTGTGAAAGGTGAACCTTCAGGTACACGTTTCAAGTGCATGTACTAGACCGGCAAAACTTCTGGGCCCTTTTAAGCTTGTTGGGTGGTCCAAGACCGGAAAAATCATTCTACATGGCATTCGATTTAAGGATGTGAGGCTGGCACTGAAATGTATGGTAGTGCACAGAAAAAGTTCACCTAATAAGTACTACATCAAGAAGTTGCCAAGACTTAACCAAAAGTGTTCTAAGTTAAGGGCGAATAGAAGTAGCAGTCTGAGCACGAGCTCTTTGCTATCTGTTGGGAAGGGACTTGGGAATCAAATGATTGTGTTCCAAAACAAAAGTGCTACATGCCCTGTTAAATGTACGAGTTCTTACTAAATAATGATCAGGTCATTTATGTATTATTTTAGTCTTATGGGACTTTACTGTGTAAGAACTTGATGGTATGTAAAAAAAAAAATTATTGCTGTGTAACTCTAGTTATATTGTATAGGATAGTTGTTTCATTTGTTTGCTGGGAACAGATAATTATCATAATGATTTAGAAAAAGGGGAATATTTATGATATGAGATTTGGGTTATGGATTTTCCTAGTGTTAGTTTTTTTAGGAATTTTTTTTTTTTTCCCTGCTGGCGGAATTGTTTCACAATTATTTGTGACTTACATTGTTTTCTGTTTGGGTTTTTTTTTTTATTTTTTATTTATTAAGTTTGAGGAGGAAGGTATGTGACGCTTGTAGAGCTGCCACAATTAGTTTTATTTATGTTTGTTTTCTTTAATAATTTCTAAGTTATACCTTTCTAATAAAGATTGGTCGTTTTCTAGTTTATGCTGTTTGGTCAACAATTGTTAACGATGGCATATGCTGGCATTGTTGAGCTTGGCTTCAGGGAATGTAGCTGAATGATGGGTCAAGGGATTGTTGAGGTAAGGTGGTTCTTTTTATTTTCTCGAGGAGGAAGGAGGTCTAGACAATAAGTCTGAACAATAGGCGGGATAGGCCTGTTGTGGATCCCATGTGGATGGGTAATTGTATTTCTGGTAGCGGGATTCTTGGTTTTTAGCGCTGGATGCACTAGAAGACATCCCATGTATTGTTTCAGAAATTGTTAAGCAAGGACGGAACTTATTTCCCAGAGGATATTGCTTGGCAATGGAATTTGAGGCTTATAGGGCCTGAAGTAGTCCCTAGGTTTGGAACTCTGGAACGTCACGACCTTCTGGCAAAAGTATACAAGACTGGGTGATGTATGATATTGTGATAAGGAACTGTATTGCGTATTGTGTAAAATTCGAACAGGAATTGCTATCCGTGTATTCTATTGCATATTGGCATGTCGTTCTAATTGCCTAATTGTATCAAAGTTTTTTTGTTTTTCATCTTTTCTTGTGATCGAGGTCTTAACAGGAGAAAAGTTAGCAGCCCTTGGAAAAGAAGACATGAAAGACCTGAGCCATATATTTTGATGCCTTTCTTCTCACATGGTATTCTTCTAAGGTAAGAGTAAAAAGAAGACTTCCGTGGGACATTGGTATAACCTTTCTTTTATTGTTATCTGCTGTGGAATGGGAAGCTAAGACCTGGTCTTTTGACCTAGATGAAAATTGTCATGGGCCACCTTCTCTGTTAGAAGCCAAGCATTAGTTACTGTATTCATCTTTATGTACTTTTAAAAATTTATAATAAACCTTGAGCATACATTAAATTGGGATTAAGTAACTATTTATTTCAGAATCCAGGATCATATTCTGGTTGCCCTTGTTCAGGATAAGTAGAATAACTACCCCCCCCCCACACACACACAGGGACAACGTCACAGGGTAAATTTTGAAAATTTTAATTTTGTAGGGTAGGGGTTAGACCCCATGTGTTATTTAGAAAGTTGTAGAGCATCATGTAAAATGTGGGTTTAGCAAAAAACCTGGTGAAAAATCTCATCCATTGCCCTTTATCGAGTGGGTAAAGTGAAAGGTATAGCTAGCTAATGTAGACAAAAACAGAAAAACATTTTACATTTTTTACATTTCCCATTTCCCATGTACAGTTTTCAAATTTCATAATGTTTTTCCTGGGGGGAAAAGCCCAATCGAGTTTATTAGCTTTTCAGTGTAACGACTCATTCATTCTCATTAATTTTCCAAATGTAGGCCCTACTGTTTTCTAATAAGTATGGTTTTTGTCCACATCGGCTAGCCATACCTTTCAATTTACCCACTCGATAAAGGGGGCAGGACATGAGATTTTTTTCACCGGGTTTTTTGCTAAACCCACATTTTACATGATGCTCTACAACTTTCTAAATAACACATGGGGTCTAACCCCTACCCCTACAAAATTAAAATTTTCAAAATTTACCCCTTCACCCCAGGGACGCAAAATGTTTTTATTCTGAATTAGGGGACATTAAAACCAAATAATCAATATTCATTTTCCCCCAATCTGTTCCCCTTGAGTAGTTATTTGGACCTAAAGACGGGACACCAATTATGAAACGCCCTGTAAGAATTATTTGGACCGAGTGTTGTGCAAGACTTGTATTTTTCCATCCAATGTCGGATACAAGCTGTAATTAATGCAAAAGGAGGGCTATCGTCCTACTAATAAATATTTTGTCTCATTTAACAGATGTTCATATTATTTTGTCCAACCCCTGTACTTGCATCCATAAATTATTATGAAATTCATTATTGGTGATTTACCGGCCCAGGTGAAGCTCACTCTATTAAAAGATGTTGTGATGTCACAGTATGTTCTATCGCTATTGGTCAGCAGTTTGTTGATAGTTATGACTACCGCTGAAGAAATAAAGTTACACTAGTTCATTAAAATGAGATTACTATAATTATTTACATATTTCATTAATAATTTTAAAAAGTTTCAATAAATATATAAAAATAATGAAGATGGCTATATAAATAATAAAATTACTATGGGACGCTAAAATGAAGTTCTTCAATCTTTTTGTTAAATTTACAATTACCAATTCGTTAATTTAAAAAAACAATTTATTTTTTTTTAGCTGCACTCCTGAATTTTTTGTTTTTTATTTTTACTTTAGAGCTTTGGCCTGTATTCGAAAAAATACAGTGATATAATTATTATAATTATTTTTATTATTATTATTATTATTATCGTTCATCAACCCTGTTTTGGGCTTTGGCCTGTTGGGGGCAACACAGGCCTTTTCCTTCAGGTTCCATCTGAAGGGATCTTCCCTGTTGTTGTTACATTATTATTAAATTAAAAAAATATTAAATAAAAAAATTATTATCATCTATTTTCTAGCCCTGTGCTATTCTTCATTTTCAAAATGCTGCAGGTTGAATAGGTAAACCCTTGAATTACACTCCCCTCCAAAGTTAAGCACTGAATTGGTTATTACTTGCAAAGTTTTCAATATCTTTACATGAAAATACACATGAACATCCTGTTATACAATTGATATCTTGTGAACATGAGTAAGCCCAAAGAGTTTATTAATGACAAGGAAGAGGTCATTAAAGATGCTTATCATAATGATCCATCATGGAATGAACCAAAGTTAATGTTTGATTCAATGTCTAATATGGGATATGCCCTCCTTTGGCTTAGATGCATCAATTCATCCTTTCAATGAGGTGGTCAACTGCTGCAAAAGGGAGAAATTCCATCTTCTTGAAGTGTTTTTCATAATTCTTGGCATGTCCTGGAGGAGGAGGACGAGCTGCAACTGCTCTCCTGAGAACATCCCACATTAGATGTTATACAGAAGTTCAGGAGATAATGCAGGTCAAAACGTTCACCATATATCTTGCTTCCACTAGATGTGCTCTGTGCGGGTGGACGTTATCGCTCATTAGAACTAACTTTGGGCTACTGCACTGGCATTAGGTCTGACATAGCAATCAAGAATTTCATCTTCATATTGTAAACACACCTGCAAATACATGGAGACTGGTGCAACCACACAACAAAAAGCCAACTGAAATTCTCACACATCCACCTCCAAAGGAATGGTGCTCCTTGAAGATAATGGGCTGTATCTCGTTCCAAGGTCTCTCCTGATCCACAAACTTATGTTGTCTGCTTCCACTGAGAATCTTGACTCATCTGTAAAAAGGAAGTTGCTCCACTGATCAATGGTTCAGTTGGCTTGGCCTTCACTTCATTTGGTCATGTCTGTGTATAGTTTGCAATGGCAAACATCTCACTGGTGTTATGCACAAAGTCCTTGCATATGCAATCTATGACTTACAGTACTTATTGATTGCAATAAGGTGCACCTGTGGAACAAGTTCTGTTGATTGATTGTTATTTCTAGCTAGTATGTCTAACAGTTGTCAGTTGGAGGTCTCTCTAAGACTGCCTGAAACAGCTTGCCTAGTGGCTGTTCTTGTGCTTTAGATCAGAGTCCATCACCATAACATCAGAGGATGGTGAACACCAATGGAATGAGCAACTTCTGTGATGGATTAGCTGGTACACAGTCTTCCAAGTCTTGCCAACATGTTGCGTATCATCCAAACATCTTCCTAACATACTGAAAGATATCGAAATCCTCGATTTTCTTGGAACTGCTCTTAGCTAATATGTGATAATCACCGCAAGGCTATATTCCTTTTATCCAACTGATTACTTTGAATATTACTGGCTGTCCCAAATCATCATTTCAGAAACATTTCCAAATTTGCATGTTCTGATGCAACACCACAGATATTCTGATTGAAAAATAACAAATGGTTTAAATATTATCATGATATTTGTATTTCGTGCTTAACTTTTGGAAAGGAGTTTATATGCAAAATTTCCAGAATCATAAAAACGTTTTTTTCTTCCCCTCTTTCAATTTTATTGCTGCCTTTGCTTTAAAATAGGAGCGTATACACTCTCGTATAAGCAGAGATTTTTTCTCTCCAAAAAATGCCCCGTAAAAACCACAATCGGTTCTTGCACAAATCAGAGTTGATGAAAGCTCTCATAAGCAGAGTCTACAAAAAACTAAATAATAATTTCTTAACCCATTTAGAATTCATTTATTCACCCTTTCACTGTATAAATAATTCCTGATAAGATAAAATTACCCATTCTTCGCAGCATAATGAGAAGTCGTTAAAAGGCTGTGGGGTGGATCAGATTTCCACACCACATTGGAATTCAAATGAAACCAGGGTACAATAGTGGTAGGTGATGTCAGAAAGCTGATATCGATATTAAACATCAATGCTTAATAGATGTTATGGGCCGTACTTTAATCACCAAACAAATGTACTAGTTAAGCACTAGAGTGCCCGGCACGAAAGAGAAAGGAAACTGGCGCATGTGTAAATGAAAAAAACATGTTCTACCAATCAGAAACGGACAGGAATCGGAGCATTACTTATTACTGATGCCAGGAATTAATAATACCCCATTTCCAGTCGTTTCGGATTGGATGAATGAGTTTTTTTCATTTACACATGTGCCAGTTTCCTTTTTCTTTCATGCCGGGCACTATAAAAGATCAAATTTTTGTTTTTCAATAAATAACCGATTCAAAGATTTGAGGGTATTCACACCGATATATCCGTAGCATTGAAAACGTTACACAGGCAAAATTACTTCCTTTTTGATAATGGATTTTACTCCATGCCAAGTGGTGTCCTCATGGGCTCACCTATCAGTGCCACGATGTCAGAAGAATTTTTACAGGCTCTGGAGTCCGAGTATGTCTCCCCCTTAATTAAAAAGAAACACAGTTTTTTTATACATGCTACGTCGATGACACCATCATCCTAGACGAATCTAAGACCAGCACAGAACTTATCTTAAAAGTGTTCAATGAATTTCATCAACAAATGACATACACAATGGAGGAAGAAAATCAAGGTAACATTAATTTTCTGGACTTAACTATACGAAGAGACTACTATAACAAACGACTTATTTACAACGTCTTCCGTAAGCCGACTACCACTGACAACATGATTGGATTTGCTTCAATCATCCACCACAACATAAAGCCGCAGCTCTCAGATTCCATTTCCATCGGGCACTCAATTATCCCATCACTGCTGAAGACAGACGAGATGAAATACAATTAACATTCGACATGGCAAGAAGAAATTCCTTTCCTGATGCTGTCACCAAATCTATACTCTCAACCGGACCAAGCAACCACGACATAACCAACCAGAACCCTCCCAAAACCAAGGGTATGCAGTTTTTACTTATACGGGCCCCGAGGTCTCCAGGATCAGCAACATCTTTCTTAACAAAGGCCTGAAGATAGTGTTCCGAACCAGAAACAAGTGCAAGTATGTTCTCAATCCAAAAGAATGACATGAAGGTAGAGAGGGCATATATTCTTCTAGTGGTGTATACAAACTAACTTGTCCTAACTGCATGGAGTTTTATATTGGATGCACGAAAAGAACTTTCGTAGAACGGTTTGCTGACCACCAAAGATCTTGGATTAATAATGATGGAAATTCAGTCTTCGCTAATCACTTAATATAAGGAGTAAACACTCATTCGGAACTATTTACGACATTATGACCATAATCAAGCATGAATGTGACCACAAACGAATCCTCACATATGAATCCCTGGAGATCAGAAGGTACATAAAGGCAGGTGACACGAACATTCTAAACAATCAAACCAGCTTCGACAGAAACCCCATCCTAGACGTGGTCAATGAGGTCGTCAACAATGTATGACCCCAACCAAGAGCTTGACTTGAACACTGGCTCCTGCAAGTGGTCCACTTGTAAGAGTCTCCGCTTATAAGAGTCCTACTTGGATGACATGATGACAACGTTTTCTGATTATTTGTCCTTTTTTGAAACTTCTTAAAATTATACCATCTATTCTTTAATTATTTATTCCAGACTGTTTGATTCGACCTACTTGTATTTCAAAATTAAAAGAGGCCTTACAGTACAACATTTTAGTTTTAGTTTTAAAAAAACCAACTAGTTTCGGCTTTATTCCCACCTTCTTCAGGGTACAAAAGAAATAGGCTAGCAGCCCCTACATAATGAGACAGTGTATGATATAAAACACGATAAACTACAATGATATAATAATACCTGGAGATTTCTGATTGGCTGACGTAAATAAGGGTGACGTCAGCCAATCAAAAGGTTACAACATATACTGGTGACGTAGCCGGATTAAATTGAAGTGAACAAAAAGAAAATTATTAGATAGATAAAATAAAGAAAATAAAATAAATAACAAAATAATAATTATCTAAACATTTAAAAATTAAATAAACAAAAACCACTACTAAACACTACAACAAATTCAAATATAATAATAAACAAAACAATACCAAATACTGCAACGAAATTCAATTATAATAAAGTACAAACCAAAAATAGAGCACGAAAGATAAAATATGGCAATAGTTTAGCCTACCTAGATACGAAACTACAGATCATGACGTAATCGGATTAAAATGAAATAGGAACGTATGAAAGTGAACAAAGAAAATAAATAAAGTTAATATTAAAATAAAAATATAAATTTAAAATTACAAAATATATATATTAAACAATATATATATATAAAGAAAAAAAAACATTACAACAAAATTCAATTCTAAATACAAATAAAATATATAAAATACTAAACCATACAACAAAATACAACAATAATATATACAACCAAAATAAAAAAAAAAAAAAAAACAAATGGCAAAAGTTTAGCATACATAGATACGAAACTATAATAGATCATGGCGTAGATGGTGAAGTAATTGATATACATCAAAACAGACTTGGTTGTTTAAAAGCCCATTTCGTTGTGGACCAGAGACAGCTTTGTAAATTTCTATATTTTCTAATACGGCTACTAATTTCGGTTTATTTGACTTGTGTATTATGCTGAGTGTTTCTTCAATGCTGCAGAGGGGATGATATTCTTGTTCGAGGTGGATGGCGAAATGAGAGTTATTGTCTTTCTTCCTGTATGAGTTAGCGTGATCTTTAAATCGAATGGCAAAACTACGAACCGACATTACTATGTAGTATTTGTCACATTGTGTGCATTGGAGGCGATATACACTGCATCGGTAGAATGAATTGTCGTCGCCTGGAGTGCGGCAATTGAAAATTGAACGGCATGATTTTGGGAATCGGAAAGAGATATTGACGTCGGAAAAGATGGGACAAGGGAGAAGCATCTGTATCGAGAAATGGGAATGAAAACCACATTTTGGGCGGTTGCTGCTTAGGTGAAGACTGTTGATTTACTAGACAACCAAGTTTATTTTTTCTCTGGCGGACAATTCGGGAAACTAATGATTGCGGGTATCCGTTGGTCTCTGCGAGGAATCGTATGTTCATAAATTCATTGTTTCTGTCATGGTAATCCATTGGTAACTTCAAAGCTCTATCAATCATGTGTCTAAAAGCAGCAAGTTTATGGGAGGGGGGGGGTGTGATGAAGTAGAGTGAATCAAGTTGGAAGTAGTCGTAGGTTTACGATAGACACTATATTTAAAACTGTGACGAGATATATCTTTAGTGATCAATATATCCAGGAACGATATGGACTTATTTGATTCCGTTTCAAGGGTGAAAACGATATTTGGAGAAAAGGAGTTAAACATTTGCAGGATGGAATGGGGATCAGTATATTGGTTATCATACAAAATGAGAAGGTTGTCAACGTATCGGAGATATGAAACACAGGAATCAGTCGATAACAAAGGTGTGACATTATTAAGCTCAAAGTCTTGTAAGAAAATTTCAGACAAAAAACTGCTCAATGGAAAACCCATACCTAAGCTAGATGGTTGTGAATAGACCACATTGTTGAATGAAAAATAATTTTGTTCAAGTATGACACTGATGATTGCTAGTAAGTCGACACGTTCGAAGGGGTTGAGAGTAGATGAAACTGCTAATGCACGTTCAAGGACACTTAAGGTATCCAGAACTGGTACATTTGTATAAAGGTTAGTGATATCCAGTGATAATATGGAGGTATTGTCACTGACGATGACATTAGACAGGCAGGATGATATATTCAAGTAATTAATAACATAAGTATTAGGGAGGAGGTTGAGATTGAACAGGAATTTGGATAGGGATTTAGCTACAAAGTGCGCGGGGGCAGGGGAATAATTAGCAACTGGGCAAATTGGTTTATTGGGCTTATGTATTTTCACGAGGGCATTAAGGACCGGGACTCGAGGATTTGGTGGGATAAGGCGTCTAAGGTATTTGAACCTGGGAGAAGCATTGACAACTTTAACTATTTTGCTATGGAAAGTTTTGGTGGGGTCAGAATTTAGAATAACAAAGTTATTATCATTGAGAAAAGTAGCGACTTTTATGTTGAGGTCATCACGATATATTACAACTGAAACGTTGCCTTTGTCAGCTTTAACAATTAGAGCATTATGGTTATGTAACTTACGGGTAATGGAGGAAGCGGCGTTGAAATCATCTTTCTGGTTATTGTGCGGCTGGTGATTTTTAAGACCGGTAAACATCTTACGTAAAATCGGGCCGGTTAGAGTGCGCAGGGGTGTTCAATTTCATGCCATTCAATTTTCAATCGCGGCACTCCAGGCGACGACAATTCATTCAACCGATGCTGTGTATATCGCCTCCAATGCACAGAATGTGACAAATACTACATAGGAATGTCGGTTCGTAGTTTTGCCATTCGATTTAAAGATCACGCCAACTCATACAGGAAGAAAGACAATAACTCTCATTTCGCCATCCACCTTGAACAAGAAAATCACCCCCTCTGCAGCATTGAAGAAACACTCAGCATAATACACAAGTCAGATAAACCGAAATTAGTAGCCATATTAGAAAATATAGAAATTTACAAAGCTGTCTCTGGTCCACAACGAAATAGGATTTTAAACAACTAAGTCTATTTTGATGTATATCAATTACTTCACCATCTATGCCATGATCTATTATGGTTTCGTGTCTATGTAAGCTAAACTTTTGCCATTTATCTTTTTTTTTTAATTTTGGTTGTATATGTTACGGTAAATATGAAGAAAAGGGGAATATATATAATAACCGGTTATTATTAATAATCACAGTTTACAATGGGAGGTTTGATAAATAACCTTCAGTTTATTATTTTTACCGGTGATTTTAAAAAATTCCCAAACGTAGTTAGCTTTTTTAATAAATAGTTCCTTGAAAACACAATTCGCAAACTCATATGCGGTGCAACAAATCCAATTGCCACTCTTGCGTTTTCTTTTCTCCAAAAACTAACATAGCTGGTTAATCTTCACTTTCCAAACACCACAAAGTGAAATTGCAATATAAAAACACAACTATTCATGAAACAAATGTTGTTATGGAAAAAACAAAGAAATTATATATTCCACACGCTTCACGAATTGACTGGTATCGCTTCACTTGCTAACATAACTTCAAACAACCAAAGATTCTTCAACGCATTGGACAGAACGAATGAAAACTCGCAGTCTATAAAAAATTAATATCTGAATCCGCTTATTGCAAAATTCACCGCGACTGTATATCCTGTGAGTAATAGACCCATAGAACACTCGTCCATTATAGGTGAATAGAGTGCAACACATCCGCCGTTGAAAACACATTCAAACAGAAGACTGGAAATTGAACATGACCTCAAATTCAAAAAGAATGACTAACTATTTTATTTCATTACAGATCAAAAGAGACTTAAATTAGACAATAGAAAAATGGCAAAATTTGAATGGACCTGTTACAATTCATAACTAATTTTCGTGTTTTTTAGAAATCACTCGCAGTAACCATCATCTTATTAAGAATATCATCATGTATTTAAAATCATTAACCAAATCTTATCTAAACCTAACTTAATACAAACAAAAAAAAAATTACCATAACTAAAACCTGATCTTACCTAAACTTAACCGAACTTTTATCATAAGCGTCGCTACAACAGGTGTCTGAATATGAAACCTAACCCAACCTAACCAATCCTAACCTAACCTGATCTAAACCTAATCTGACATAAACCTAACCTAATTAAAACCTAACCAGTCTAACTTAACAAACCGAACAAAAAACCTTACCTCACATACCTAATCAAACATAACCTAACTTAAACCAAACTTACCATAACCAAAACCTAACAACTTTAAACCAACACAACCCAATCTAACCTAAACTTACCTAAACATAATTTAAACCTAAACTTACCTAAACAAAACTTACTATAAACCTAACCTAAACTAATCTGAGCATACACTAAACCCAAACCAAACCTGAATCTAAACTAACCCAACACACCATAACGTAACCTAACATAAACTAATCTAACCTAACCTAAACATAACCTAATCCAAAGCTAATCTAACCTATTCTGAACCTACCCTAAACCCAACCTAAACCTAACCCTAATCTAACCAAAACCCAACCTAACCTCAACCTAACATAACCTGACTTAACCAAACCTATACCTAATCTAACCTACCCTCCATACTAAACAGACACACACCATGCTCTTTGCTTACAGGTTTACTTCCGTCCAGCCGGATACGGTTGACTAATGGTTCGCGTTTTGTTGTAATCATTCGCTGCGAGCACCATGTTTTGAAATGCGAATCACTTAACTTGATTAACCTAACTACAACATCCATATCATAATATCACAACTAATTTTCTCGCTGCTGCAGGCAAATCATGCATTAAACATAAATTTTTGCTTATTCTAAGCATAAACAGTTATTTCCAAGATTGGAAATTCCAGTCGACTTTGCTAACACCACTTCAGCATTCTTTGCCATTTATGAGGAATAAAAAATTTTATTCAGGTTTCATTTTTTGAATCATAGTAATTAATTTTTTAGGGATCACATCGAACCCGACTGAGGTATGCCATGTAGCATTTTAATGCAGCCCGCAAACTGGCATATTACGGAAATATCTAAACTGTTTTTTCAGAGTTTCACTTCCCGGATGCCACACGCTTGACCTAATCCGCCCCACCCTCTTGAAGAGAGGCTGATGCCACCACACATCAACAATTTTGCAGGCCTTCCCTTAGGACAAAAAACTAAAATGTACTACAAAAACACAACATGATCAAAAAATTAAAGTTTAAATTTTTTCTTCTGGTTGGTGCGGACTTTTTAGAGTTTGAGTGCTCCCAGCTTCCCCCACACACAGGCTTCTACACATAAGATTGCCATTCACACTCCCAAATGCCGTCAATTTTTGAAAATTCTTTTCATTTATCGGCTGTGTGCGCCAACTGATGGGAAAATTTGTAATCACATTGTTGAAATGCTTTTAAGTTTAATTAACACCATTTGCTCTCAGCGAGTTGAGAGCTCAGTGGTAAACATGTTGATTGCTAACCAAAACATCCAACTATCCCAGGATCGAATCCCATCGCCGGAGAAAAAAATTGAAGAACCAAAAACAACATCGGTAAGTAATTTAAGATAAATAAAGAAATATAAGTGGAAAATAGAGCAAGGATAGCAAGAGAGAGAAGCGTAGAGAAGGAGGGGGACAAAAAGAGAGGTAGCCAAAAGAAAGACAAAAAATTTTTTTTCTGCCAAACTTTAAGATTACGCCCACACTTTTAAGATTACCCCCCAAAAAAACCAAGCCCCTGTTTTTCTCAATCCCCTTCAAAATAGTCGCCCACTTTTAAAATCCTGGCTGTAGATGGCGCAACTGTTTGATTCTGAGAAAACGCAAGAACAATAATCGCATTTGTTACGTAACAAAAGAGATTGCGAATATTAAACAGCGATGACATAAAAATCCAGAAAATGTGATTATTTGAAGACTATTATCAAATTTACCACACAAAATGGTTATTATACATAATCACCGGCTACTATATATAATTACCGGATTCATCACATTTACCCTAGCATATATATTATTGTTGTATTTTGTTGTATGGTTTAGTATTTTATTTATTTTATTTGTATTTAGAATTGAATTTTGTTGTAATGTTTTGCTTTTTTTTTATATATACATATATATATATATATTGTTTAATACAAGGCCTGTGAGAAAAGTATCCAACCTTTGGCTGGGAAAAAAAAAATTACACACCTGGAGCATTGGAAACCTAATCACCCTCAAAGTAGTCTCCTTGGGACTCCCACACGGCTCCCAGCGGTGCCGCCATTGTTGGAAGCATTCCTGGAAAGCGTCTTTCAGAATGGAGTTTAGCTCGGCTCTCGTTGCAGCCACAATGTCTGTCCTCTCTTGTCAGAAATCGCGTTCCTTTCAATGGCCTCTTGAGTTTGGGGAACAGCCAAAAGTCGCAGGGGGCCAGGTCAGGAGAGTAAGGAGCCTGTTGTACCACGAGAGTCTGGTTTTTCGCCAAAAAAGTCTGAATCAAGTTTGGTTTTTGAGGCACCAATTGCCTGTTGACCACAACTGCGGTCTCTTGCGCCGCACTGCATTACGTAGGCGACGGAGGACATCCCTGTAGTACTCTTTGGTGATTGTTTGACCCTTAGATGCGTACTCGTGGTGTACCACACCGCGAGAGTCAAAGAAAGCAGTCAGCATTACTTTCGCATTGCTGCGCACTTGGCGGGCCTTCTTTGGTCGTGGTGACGAGGAATGCTTCCACTGTGACGACCGATGGTTTCCACCTGGCTGTTGCCTAGTATCTGGCAAAATTTGATGCAGTAACGCTGCTCCAGTCGTTCCGTCATTTTCCTTCAAATCAAAAACCGACGAGAGCACAACACACTACCTCCCTCTAATGCTGATTGCCAGCAACTGACACTATTCAGAGGCGGGAAAAAATTCACGCATACGCACAAAGGTTCAAGGTCGGCTCATGCAAGCGCACGCGATCCAAATCCATCAGGTTTTCGCAAAAAAAAATTAGGTCTGATACTTTTCTCACAGGCCTCGTATATATATATATTTTGTAATTTTAGATTTATATTTTTATTTTAATATTAACTTTATTTATTTTCTTTGTTCACTTTCATACGTTCCTATTTCATTTTAATCCGATTACGCCATGATCTGTATTTTCGTATCTAGGTAGGCTAAACTATTGCCATATTTTATCTTTTGTGGTCTATTTTTGGTTTGTACTTTATTATAATTGAATTTCGTTGCAGTATTTGGTATTGTTTAGTTTATTATTCTATTTGTATTTTATTATATTTGAATTTGTTGTAGTGTTTAGTAGTAGTTTTTGTTTATTTAATTTTTAAATGTTTAGATAATTATTATTTTGTTATTTATTTTATTTTCTTTATTTTATCTATCTAATAATTTTCTTTTTGTTCACTTCAATTTAATCCGGCTACGTCACCAGTATATGTTGTAACCTTTTGATTGGCTGACGTCACCCTTATTTACGTCAGCCAATCAGAAATCTCCAGGTATTATATTATTGTAGTTTATTGTGTTTTATATCATACACTATCTCATTACACTGAGTTAGCAAAACTCATGGGATAGTTACTTAATATCTGGTCGGGCCACCTCTGGCCCTGTGGAGTGCAGCAATACGGCATGGTAGTGAGTCTGCAAGTCCCTGGTACACTTCTGGAGGCAGTTGACACCAGATAGTCTGCAGAGCCGAAGATAGTTGCTGCCCGTTCGTGGGCAGATGATCCAGTGCCCGGAGCCTGACTTCAACAGCATCCCAGATATGCTCGATGGGATTCATGTCAGGGCTCCGGGCTGGCCAGCTCAGTCGTTGGACCTCTCCTGCATGCTCCTCGAACCATTCGCGGACAACATTGGAGCATTGTCATCTTGAAAGATTGCTACGTCGTCAGGGTGTTGAAATGTCAAAAACGGGTGCAGATGGTCTCCGATGAGTTGACGATACTGTGGACCATTCAACGTTTGGTCCAGGATAACCAGAGGGCCCATTCCAAACCAGGAAAATGCACCCCAGACCATCACTGACGCCCCACCACCTGTTGGCATACGGGATCCATCGTTTCGTGAGGTCTGCGCCACACACGGTGCCTCCCATCAGCGTGGTACAGTTGATATCGTGACTCATCTGACCATATGACGTTACGCCACTGTTGCAGAGACCAGCCAAGATGGTTGGTGGCAAATGCACGCCGGAGTGTCCGATGACGCTGGGTAAGCATTGGCACCCGTGTAGGGCGACGGCTGCCAAACCCGAAGGCATGCAGATTCCGACGGATTGTCCACCAAGAGACGTTTCTAGTGCGGCCAGTATTGAACTGGCCTGTGATTTGCTGCACTGTTGCGCTCCTGTCTCTGAATCATTCGTCCCAGGTGGCGCCGGTCACGATCATTCAGGCAGCTGGACGCCCGGTATGGTGCCTGTTGTGGACTGTGATGCCTTCATCCAGCCATTCCCGATACACCCTGGAGACAGTTGAGCGGGGAAAGCCAAATTCCTGCACCACTGCCGAAATGGAACATCCCATGCGTCGGGCACCTACTATCATACCCCGTTCAAAAGACGTCAACTCGCGACGACGTGCCATTTCTGATTAATCACTTATCCAAGCTCTTCCCACAACGTCTAATGGTCCATTCCCAGAATCCGTTACCCCTGTGAATTCGTGAGCCATGCCCATCAATCAATGTGCTTGCTATCCCATGAGTTTTGCTAACTCAGTGTATGTAGGGGCTGCTAGCCTATTTCTTTTGTACCCTGAAGGCGGCGGGAATAAAGCCGAAACTAGTTGGTTTTTTAAAACTAAAACTAAAATGTTGTACTGTAAGGCCTCTTGTAATTTTGTTATTAAGAACAGTACAGAGAACAACATCCTCACTACTTGTATTTGATGTTCCCATTATGACAATTATTATGTTACTTAATTTTAGTTGCACTCAAGTTTTCATACACTGTTATTCGTTAATTAGTTTTTGTTCGCCTTGTTTTCCTGTTTTTTCTATAATTGGATTTGTGACATTAGATGATTATTGTAATAATTTCCATTGGCCACCTGGCCTCCGTTTTTGTTGCCTCTTGCTCTTTGTAATCCACCAATTAGCAGCGTTGTTCTCTAATTGGTGGAATGATCCCATATATTCCATGTCAGATGCCATCTAGACTGTAGTTGTATCCTACCCTGATGATGAAGTTTATTCGAAACGTGTAGGTTCTCATTAAATACTTCTACCATTTGCTAATTCTCATATCTCCTTTCATTGTTCTAATTCAAAATAGTTTAAAAACACTGAAATGAAACATCAATGATTCAAGAACATCGAAAACTTCAATACTGATACTTTTTGAACATCAATACGTCGGCTACCGTCGATATTATTGCCTAGCACTAGCGTATAATGTTTAATATACCTTATAGTATATTAATCAGTGCATTATTTCATATCTTTTCCTGAATTTTCCATCCATTTTTCCGTTGTTAAGTCTATTCCCTAAAGATGGCAACGATTTTCGTGTAAAAAGTCACTGTGATCACGTTTCATTTACTGAGTTAACAAATTCTATCATCTTACCTCAGTTTAGTCGTGTATTTAAAATAATTTAACAATACAGGCACTATGTTAAGTAATTCATAACAGTAAAGGTGAAAAGCAAAATAAGATTTTGACCAGTGAAGTTTTTCAACTGTCACTGCATTCATACAAAGTGCATCCTGAAAATAGTTTTGAAAATTGTCCAAGAATGTTTTATAAAGAAAGCGAATACAGTTATAATGAATATTTATTATTACATATTTTAAGTAATTCCTGTATCATTTCGAAAAATAAAAACACACGTAATATTTCTGTAACTGTATTTTATTTTTTTTTTGCCTCGGCTCATGGTTGCTATGTTTTATGGGGTCAAATATCGGCAGTCAGCTTAATCAAGAGTATGTACGGTAATAAATAGTTGTGTGACATGGCTATCAGTCATTTTATTTAATATTTTAATATTTAATGCTAATTTGCATCTGCATTTCCCATTAAGGAATTTTATCAGTAAAAATAGGAATCATATAAAAATATTTGAATGGAAAGTAGCAAATTTGTGGACTCTTCTAATTTTATCATTAACAATGAAGATTAGGAACTGCTATGGAAGTAACTATAAGGGATGTTTAATTTTTACAGGACATTACACTGTTGGCTATGGAAATGCTTGTATAAAAATTTCTCGTAGGACAGTTGTCATATTTAATAAAAGTAAAGCAAACTGCTCTCAATGGAAGCTGAAACACCCTTTTTCCATACTGAAAAAATTTTATTAAACCATTATAGGCAGATAGATGATTGTACAGATGAGTATTAATTCATCACCCACAAAGCACGAGGTCAATAAAGGGTAGAGCCCTCTTTTGTTATAAAGGCAGTGATGCGATGATGCATTCCATCATACAGGTGGCGGATACTTTCCTGAGATACTTTCCACCAAGCTTCCTGCATCTTCACACAGATCAAATACGATATATAATATCCACGTTTAGGCTAATATTGCTTCAAAAGAAGATGTCAATGCAACTGAGCAATAAAATCCTGAGTTATAAGCAAGCAGTGCAAACATCCTTATAAGGAGTGTGTTTATCTACGGCTACACATGTGATAAGGCTGATGCTATTAGAGCAAACATGTTTTATTTATTTCTGTCACATAGATTTTTTAGCAATTAGTAGTGAGGATCATGCTACTACATTTCACTGCCTAATGAAACAGATGAGCTCCAACCTTAATTCAAGCATGGTCTCGAATAAGTACAAGTACCATCAGTAATGTTTTAAGAGGAACAAACAGCATCCACCTAAGAGGTTGTGAAAAACGAACCAGAAACAGAATGCACCTTACCTGTAGCATAGTCACTGAACAGAGTTTGAGCTCTGGCGTTCATAGAAAAACCACCAATAAGCTGAAAATGTCTCAAACAAGTGTCAGTTGCATCATTCGAGAAAACATGAAACTGCACTATCGACATAAAGCTTGTGGTCATCATCCAACAGCATGGCACATTCACGAACATTTCACCAACACAGAAAACCTCTATATGGCAAGGGGTGGTCATCATAGATGAAGATGATGCCAATAAACCACGAGCTATTTGTTACCGTCACAAAGATGCCAAAAGGCATGCTACTTTTATCAACAAATGCGAGGAGAAATTTTCCAAAGGGGTTTATGGTTGCAGCTACATATTGTGCTGGTAGTGAGCTTAGGTTGCACAAGTCAACGTTAAAGTCAACTTGGCCTACTTCCAACAGTAAGTAATAGAATTTCTTCATGGCAATTTAGATCCAAGTCTTTAGAGTATAGAAGCTCAAGAACACATCGAGTACATATCCTCCACCTAAGGCATCCAGCCACACATATTCTTCACTGGCTAATATGGGAGGGAAAAACAAAACAAATCAGAATCAAGGTGATCCCTATTTTATCCCCATCATCATTCTTAGACTTCTATGGCTTTGGAGTCCTTAAAAGAAGAGCTTGGGAACCATCAACCTATATAAAGTGTGGCACAATACAGGGAGATTATAAAGTCACTATACATTTTGGTGAAATCATTAACGAATTTCATTTATTTGCACACCCAAACACACCCAAAGTGCATGTGTGGATGGGAGTTACACAGTCAAAGGTCTATGGGCCCTTCATGTTTGCCCAGGGGACTATCAATGGTACCATGTACCTCAACATGTTGGAGCAATTCCTGGAGCCACAGTTGCGAGATGAAAGATTTAGGATACCAGTGTGTTCCAACAGGATGAGGTACTACCCATTTGGCCAACATCGTTGGGACTCCCTGAATTGCGCATTTCCAGGCAGATGGATTGGTCAGGGCTTGCCAAGACTCTGGGCTCCACAGTCCCCAGATCTGATCCCCATGGATTTCTTTGAGTGGGGTTTTATCAAGTCCAAAGTGTACCAGGTCAGGATTACGCACTATTGCACAGCTGATACAACAGATTACAGCTGCGGTGGAGGACATTACACCGCAATGTTGCGCAGTGTTTTCCGGGCCATGGTGGAACGCTGGGAGCTGCGCCGGGATGTGCAAGGGGGACACATTGAAATTTACTAAGAATGTATCCTGGTATGATATCTGGTTGATGCATACTGCAATAAAACGGAGTTTTCACCAAAATGTATAGTGATTTTATAATCACTCTGTATTACCTTTGCAATGATTCGCAGAAGTTTGTTACAATGGAAACTGCAATGCGAAGCCATTATCCCATAACAGAGGACATCATACTGAACGCAACAGATAGTGGAGGAATGGTATCTCAAAGAGAAGCTGAAGGTCAAAATCATTAATTTTAACTGACTCAACACACTGTATTATGATGTAAATTCATGCTTGGTAAACTATCAGCATAAGAAATAAAGAAATTATACTGGAACTAACTCCAAACACCAAGTAAATGATATTAATTAGAAAATGGATGGAAAAAAAAAGACCAGGTAAAGGAAAAAAAAAAAAATTTTCTATCCATTTTCTAATTAATAATCTATCAGCATGATTGTTACTGAGACCATCAATAACCAAATCATTATTGGGGGAGGCCATGGCCTGGTGGGCTTTCACTGAAACAACTACTGTGAAGTTAAGCAACATCAGGCACGGCTAGTCACTGGATGGGTGACCATCCGTGATTCACGATCTTCACCCCCCCCCCCCCCCCAACTGCTGGGCACTACAGCAGCTGTTAATCCAGGGACCGAACTCGTCGGCTTCTGGCCATACAGGCCCTGGATGGACGCATTGGATTACCAGTATTAATAAATAAATTAATTAATTAAGGATCCCATATAATAAGTCTTGCTTTGATAAACTCGTATGTACATTGCTCCCTCTATACAGGGTGAGGCATTTATCTTGAGACAAAAGTGAATTATCATCTATAAAAAATACCCCCCCCCCCCCTTGTGAGGGGGACTGGTGATAACTTTGAAATCTTAAAAAAAAAACCCGTATTTTTAATGGTATATTCAGATTGTACACAATATTCGAGAAATGTTTAATTCTTAGTGCACAAGTAAACTTTTGGGGGCAGCAGTCCTATGGAGACAGTCTATGCATGTGTATTGAAAAATATTGGATTTTTGAAATTCTGACTTCGGATTCTTAAAGACCATTAAAAAGTAGAATAGGAATGTCTGTAAGAACCACTATCTCTTTGTCTTCATTGATAAAATTGCTTAGTTTTACAATGCTTAAGTTTCCGAGATATTCAGTTGTCTCACGATGAATGGCTTACCCTCTATAACAGGACTCTACATAATGCCAAATTTATAACTGCTAGTCCATATAACAACTTTTTTTCCGGAAAATAAAACCTGTAGACATGAATGAGTCTGCAGTTTTTATTTTCTGGAAAAAAAAACTTTGTTATATGGACTTGCATATTATAAATTTGGCGTTATGTAGAGTCCCGTTATATAGAGGGAGCACTATATATCATCATTCTGATGATTTTTGCAGATTGTGATGTAAAATTAAGGCTAGTCACTTTCGTCGAAATAAACAAACACTCCATATGAAGTATGGGAATTATTAACGAGATGAGTATTTCACCTGTGAAAAAATCATGGGACCAAAAGAAAACTTGTTACAATGCATTAAGTCCAATGTATGGCACTCACTTCAAGTGATTAGATACACTCAAAATTAAGTAGTAATTCCATTTTGTGCTTAAAGCTCTGGATTAGGATGGGCTAGAGAACTTCAATATATAAGAGTTGTGACAATTCTAGTGCAGATCTTGGACGCATGTTGCAACCAATCATATGTAAACAATCGTTAACAACAGATCTCCTGAGCACCATTTTGTAGCCAAGCAAATCTCATGTAAATAGTTGTCACATCTCTTATATACCAAAGAACTCTATGTTCCAATAAAGAATGCCATCTCTCGGCGCTCAAAGAAAATTCACGATAAATTTTAGTAGTTATAGGACATTCGTAATTATTATTGTTAGGATATTAGAGAAGTCGAAAGAAACACATTGTAGTAGAAACAAAGATGGAGTGCTTCCTCTATAAAAATGCAATGTATGCTCCAGAAATTATGGTATATACTAAGTCAGGGTTCATTCTAGACTTAAAAAAAAAAAGCAGGGTGCTAAGGGCTAAAAAGGGCACGACATTATCACATAAGGCAACTTACCGTAATTTTTGGGATATAATACCTAGACGATTAACAATGGACTTGACACTCCCGTAGAGCGAATGCAATTCAAATACGGCCCAGGAAATGATACCCTGGTGGTGAAAATTGTAAAAAGGACGTACAAAGTGCTGTGAAATGTTCATCATTTTTGCCGCTTTATTCATTATGTTGTGGACTTGTCATGCAGGAGGAATTTTAAATGTTTCGTTTTTTACCCAACAAGCTAAAGTTTATATGAATTTATATAATTTTGGACAGTTTCCAGATCATTAAATTTAGTGATATTTTTCTCTTTTCTGTAATTTTAGATAGCATTTTCATTAATAAGTTATGTCAATAATATGGATTTACTTGCAATACTGTATCTTGCAAATTTTTACAATGAAATCCAAATAAGCTGCAGTTGAAAATGATTTATATGAGCATCCAGATTACAATTAATTTTACTAATTTAAAAATAAATTTAAAAGTCTAACAATTGAGCCATTAAACTAGATGGCATCATTATATAAAAATTATTAAATACTTGTTTCAAAAAAATCGAATAAATTTAATTCCATCCAAAACAAACAACGGCACGTATTGCTTTGTACGTCCTTTTGACAATTTTCATCACCAGGAAAATGAACCCTGCTAAGTAAATCCCGCCTAAAATGAACCCTGCTAAGTAATAAAATTAGAATTGATCGCTGCATTTTCTGCATTTCTTAAGACTGAATCTAAGTTATAGAATACACTGTTTGGACATACTTTCCAAAATCAATTTTACAGTCAATTTTTTCACTATTTATGAACTTTCAATATTTATATTTATGTAGAACTTAATTTTAAACCATTTTTCTAATTATGAACAATGGAAAGGAAAATCTCGTTTCTTACCTTGGTCACATAATTCATCTATTGGTTTTGTCCCATATGGAAAGACCACATAAAAGTGACCTGGGTTGAAAACTGCTGAAACTGAGACTATCACAGAGGTTCCCAATTTGGGTAGTGGTAATGTATCACTCTTATTAAACACTCCCATTTTGGCATTTTCAATGCCATCTAAAAAGGATTAAAGAAAACAATGGATAAATGATTTAAAAGATGAATAAAAAAATAAAGACTCCACAAGATGCAAAGACTAGAATTCAAGTTTACAACACGCAATCATGTCTTACAAATTTGACTCTTAAATTATTTTTACAGTAAGACTGGCTAATAAAGTAGATAATGAAAATTTTTCAAAATTCAAATGACCAATAAGAGCTAAACAAACATAAGGTAAACATTTTATGTTTTATGCTATAGCAAAGAGACAATAGCCATGGATACAGAAAGATAGCCTGCATTTTAAAATACTTTAGAGAAAAAAAAATATAAAGGTAAAAACTGAATTGACAATCCTTAAATAATTATTTAAAAAAAAAAAAAATTTCAAATGAATAAATTATTGTAAATTTATATTTTATAAAAGAATTCCTCCTAATTTCAAATTTATTTATAATCCCAACAAAAATTAACTAAACAACGAAAATATATAAAAATATTAATATTCAATTTTTAACCAACTTTTATTAATAGAATTGTAAATTTATATTTGCATATGTATCAGTTATCCAAGCAATGTTCTAAGCTCTTTCAGAAATAATAAAGAAAAAGTGAGTTCCTGGCACAGGCAAAGAAAAAAGGAGGCTTTAGCCCATTTTCTTCCCAAAACTGGAAAATCCCCTTTTCAAATTCATATAAGAACACATTAAAATTTTTAATGAACGGATATATATTAAGAGAAGGACGAGACACAAGAACCCTGGAATACAATAAATAATAAATAAAAAATAAATAATAATTAAAAATACAAATTAGATAAAAAATAAGGTATAATAAACAAAAATAATTAATCTAAATCAAAATAAAAATAAAAAGCTGACGTTTCGGATAGAGCCTATCCTTTATCAAAGCAAGAGGATAATTCTCTAAAAGCAAATAGAATATTAGAGAATTATCCTGAAGTTAACATCCTGAAGTTAAGAATTAATAACTTCAGGATAATTCTCTAATATTCTATTTGCTTTTAGAGAATTATCCTCTTGCTTTGATAAAGGATAGGCTCTATCCGAAACGTCAGCTTTTTATTTTTATTTTTATTTTGATTTAGATTAATTATTTTTGTTTATTATACCTTATTTTTTATCTAATTTGTATTTTTAATTATTATTTATTTTTTATTTATTATTTATTAAAATTTTTAAAAATTATATCAAGTAGCCTATACAGAATGTCTCAAAACTCGACAAATAAACTTTGAGGGGAGATAGAGAACATTCATAGCTGAACCCATATTTATAGAGGAAACAATCATCAGTTAATTAAAGGACAACTCTACGGTCACATACAACTTTACTTAAATCGAAAGACTAACCTATTAATAACATCATAGCATATCTAATTTTTTAAAATTCGAATCCTAAATGTGTGAAAAACGAAAATTCCGAGCGCGATTTGAAATCGGGGGCATCCATCTTGGGTGGAGGCGTGACGTAGTGCGAGGATTGCTCTCATCAAGCTTTGCAGTGAAGCTTTAACATTCACTATAGATCTACATTCACTCAGTACTGCGTTCACTACAATTTTCACAATGTTTGGACATGAAAGCAGCGATTCAGATATTAGTTTTAAGACTTATGAAGATATGGAGGCTTATTTCAACAACTATCTATATAATGAATTGGACAACTATCTATATCAGTGATTTGGTTAGGCGTGAAACCATATAGTTTAGAACCGCGATCACCCGTCATTAGATGAGGAATACAGTGTCGCCGAATCGACGGAAAATGTATCACGCGCAACAAATTGTCAAGTATAATTAATACGTATGTTATTTAAATGTGAACAATTTCATGATATTAATTTTTAAATTAGGTATCAGTGCACAATATGTGAAGATATGCCAACATCACAAGTGCCAACGTCTTTTCAAAAATCTGCGTGGATTACGATATACCAACAAACTAATTTGTCCATTAGATTTGGGTGCACCTGGGAAGAAATAAAAGAAAAGTTTTTCCCCGTTGCGTTGTGACAGCCATTCGAAAAATCTTTCCTTCACAACAACATTGTGGTTTCAAATACTGTAAAATTTTATTAAAACTAATTAAAATTCTCTCAAGCAATTTTCTTTGTTTATTTGATTCATAACTAAAATTTATGGAAAATCTAACTAAATTTCAGGTTATCAAATGTATTTTGTTACACTAATATTTTTTAATTTACGATCATCACTAAATATAAATTATTTCAGCCAGTTTAAAAGACAAATGTATTAGCTTCAAACATTAAACAAAAATTTGCTACTGTTAGCACCATTTACTTATTTAACTATATTATTTAACTAATATAATTTTAATGGAGTCTTAATCAAACATTAAAAGCAATAGCCAATAACTAGTCCCCCCCCCCTCCCCTTTTCTATTTGTGAATTTTAACCAAGAAAGTGGCTTCAAATCATAATCAATTGGCAGTCCCCCCCCCTCCCCTCTCTATTTCTGGTTGGTTTCCATTAAATGCTTCAATGAACAAAATAATTCCCCTTGACGAAGTAGCAAGAGCTCTGAGTTCGTCTATTGTTTGAAAAATTGAATTTCTCAGATGTAGTATTTAGAAATGAAAACGAGCTCTATGTTCTTACGTTTCTCATCATTTTCATCGAATGTGGCCATCTGAACACTTCAAAACGTGTAGTTGCATTTTGCCCGGTTGCGTTTTATCCGGATACCTCTTTAGTTACATAGCCTTGCGCAAATAGATAGTAAGCTTAATTAATACCTACGTACATTAATACGACAGGATCAATAACAAAACAAAACTTTTCAAAGTGAGCGGAGCAGAGTCGACTAGTTCGCGGTCGGAAGCCAGTTATCTCTTCGATCAAAAATTATCCATTTCTTCCTAATTCTTACTTAGGCAATTGAAGAAATGATAAATTATTATCACTACCTATGTTCTTATAGCCAAATACTAAATAAGAATGAGGCATGACGAATATGCGATTTACAAATTTAGGAAGATCGGTCGTAAATGTCTACTCAGTGAGAAAATATCAGGAGATGTTAGAGAGAGAGCTAATTTTTAATGCTGGGGCATGGTGATAAAATCCATGTCAACACAGTGAATTAGAGAAATAATTAGCATTAATTGTTTGAAAGCTTCCATAGTGTGATTTTTTAATAAACTAAAAAAAGTTTCAAAATTCATTCAGTGTCCATTCATGTAACGTCTCATTTTTGAAAATCATCTATTCGTGACTTTAAAAGCTACACACATTTCAATAAATATTCATTTACATAGAGTACATTAAATGAATTAAAATGACCAAAATAATTATTATATAATAAAAGGAGTTGTTTGATAATATTTCAATAACATGTGAATCACCTTTTTTAATCCCCTCCTTCATTAGAACTTACATTGGTGTCTTTCATTTATTTATTTTATTTTAATTTTATTTTATTTTAATTTTATTTTATTTTCATTCAAAAAGAAGATTCACATTTGGAAACTCTTTCTAGTTTTTTTTTACTTAAAAAAATTACGCTGTGAAAGCTTACAAACAACTGGGATTAGCATTAAAACATTAAATCGACTCCAGCAGCTAACCTCGCACTACGTCACTTCCGGAAAAATAATGGCCAGCGTGAGGGGAATGCAAACGCGCTATTTTTCGCTTTTCAAAGCACTTTTTATATAGAAATTATAGACCAAAATTAAAAATTTCAACGGAATCGTGTTATATTTATATCAAAAATTGATATTCTGTAAAAAAAATTATAATCTAATTTTTGCGTAGAGTTGCCCTTTAAACAACTGAAACTGTTCCCACAATGCTGGAAGTACTGAAATGCCACCTGCAGGAGACAGACGAGAAACTAAGGGTGCAGGAACTATATTAATAAATTGTTAACTAATCAATAAGTGATGTAATCTTATAGTTCCATTCATACAAGTTTATGTTGCCAGAAGTATTCGGACACATGCACATAAAGAAACAATATTTTATTATGATGTGACTAAATGTAATATGTCTTTGGACCTCCTTTTGGTGCAATAACAACGTGCACTCTGCTGGAGAGGCTCTCGACTAGTTTTTGATAAGTTTCTACAAGAATTGCGTTCCATTCCTCCCTCCTAGCAGTAGACATTCCCGATTCTGTCTGGCCCGCAATCGACATTCCAAATCATCCCTAAGAGCTTCAATTGGATTTAGGTCCAGGCTTTGAATGGGCTAGGAAATTTCTTCTCTAGCTCTTCGCATTGTTTCTTCCAGTGTTTCATTCTCATTTCATTTTTTTTTTTAATATTATTCTTAAATACAAAATCAACATCGAAAAAGACTTTCAGTTACCAATAATCCTTAGTGTATAACAATCCTCTTTCTCTGATGTTCCTAATTAGTGCTTCTTAATTATCAATTTCGTTTCTCTTATGGATTAGAAACAATGGTTCATATGCATGTAATATTGCTGCATCCATTAGTGGTACATGTTGTAGATTTGGAAACATTTTTGTGAACATCCATGTTATGTAACCCATTCTTATAGACACCTTGCTTTGTGAGTTGGGGCATTATGTTGAAACATAAAAGTGCCTCCCCTGACTGTTCCCACAATGTTGGAAGTACTGTATTGTCCAGAATGTCTTTATACTGTGCACTGTTCAAGTTTCTCTTCACTGGTGTGAAACATCAGATGGCACGACACATTCGTGCAGGAAGCGTTCCCAAGGATTGGCAGATAGTGCAACTCGATTCATCACTCCAGAGACCATGTTTTGACTGGTCCTGTTGCGTCGAGCTTTGCACCACCCCAATCGATGCTTGGCATTGATGTTATTGAAGTTTGGCTTGTGACCATGGTAATCCATGATACGTAATTCTCTGCGAACAGTTATAGTGCTGGATACGCTTTCTGATGCATATCGGAATTCATTAGCCAGTGATTCAGGAGGATATCCGATTTGGCAGTCCCTGTCTGTCATTATCTTTAGTCTACTTGTCCATTCTTGGTCTGTTGTTGTTCCATGAGGTTTCCACTTTACAATTATATCACTGGTAGTAGAAAGACACATCCAGTAAGGGTAAAAATTGCTTGGATAGACATGTTACACATGTAGCATCTAATGATAATGCCATGTTTGAAATCATTAAGCTCTTCAGAATGACTCATTGTATTATTTTCGCTAGCTAAATGCCTGTCTAACACTAAAGAAACTACTACTTTACACTGGAGCCATAATTGTTATGTAAATCAGCAGATACTACATTTCAAAGGCGTCCAAATACTTCTAAAATACAAATCGGAGAGTACTTTCAATGGAACAATTATTGTGCTTTTATGTAAGGGGTTTTTATGCGTATTCTATTTCTAAAAAAAATAAAGATGCCATTTTCGAATATGGAAGTAAACTTTGAAATGTGGAACTGAAACCCCTATTTTAATGGTATTTTTCAGATTGTACACAATATTTGAGAAATTTTTTATTCTTGGCATTGTTTCAATTGATCCAACTGTTCTGTCAAAGTGTGGTGTGTTTGGGTTTTGTTGCATTTCTCATTGTAGTGCCTTACCTTCCACGTACATGACCAAATCACTCTTCCTCCTTAACCATTACATTGGATCACGAATGATAGAGGGCCTCCGGTTGAAGCACTTCCGTCGAAAGTGAGCTCCTTCTATTTTTTCACCATAATTCACCGGAAACCAGAGTACCTCCCTACTAAGAGAAATTCTTTCCCATCTTCCTCCCTCCTATGCGTCTTCGAATAGGAAAATAGTTGTGTAAATTTATTGGATTCTAATCACATGGTTAAAATATTAGACCTGATTCTTTGCCAAAGCTTTGATTGTAAAATCCGCTTGGCTTTTCAAACCAAAGCTTTGGAGTTAGAGTGCTTTCCCATTACAGGTTGATTTCCATTTGAGTAGGTTTGCCTTAAACCTTGGGTTTCTCAGAAAAACTTGACAGTCGGTTTTGTGGATTGCGGCACCCCAATAAGTCTTCATCGGATTGGTTCCTTAATTGGCACAGGTTTAGTTCTTTCTGAGCCATCTTGTGACTGATCACTTACTGGACGGTAACTACGCAACCATGTTTGGTTGTGGAGCCAACTATTGCTTAGTTGTTTTGAATGCTAACGCCACAGATGTTTAGTTGTTAATGGAAAGATGGTATGAAGCATACTGTTATTTTGTCCTGGATATGCTAAAGTTTAAGAAAAGGCAAAAAACGGACATCGTTCATCAATTTAAACGAAAACAAAGGTTGACAGTACATCTATAATATATAGAGGAAAAAAAGAAACAAAACAAAAACGAATGGTTGGTTTCAAATTTTGACTATTTCAACCTTCGTTTTAGCTTAAATTGATGAACAATTTCTGTTTTTTGTCTTTTCTTTAAATCCAAACACACAATTTCTTTTACTGTCTCTATATCCTAAATACAGGGTGGTTATAATTAAAGTGACTCCATTTAGACCCTTCTAGCGGCAGTTCTGGTAATCAGATTTTGACGAAACTTGAGATATATGTTATACAGACCATGGGGGAAGAGAATTTTGCAATAAAAAAACTTTGACATAGCGGTCAAAATGTGACGCTGATCATGTTAAGAAACTATCTGAGAATTTTTAATCAATCAGAGACGTTATGCAAATGAGATGTAAAATTAGAAGCTTTAAAATGACAGTGAAATTAAATGTAAAGTCATTCTTCACGACGGCTTTAGCTAAAAAGGATCGAGCTTTATTGGTGAAGTTGTTTTACCAGAACTGCAATAATGCTGCTTCTGCACTAAGAAAATTGACGTTTGAAAAACTTGCGAAATGGGCCTAAGGTGCGTCCCGTAAAGATAAGGCCACCTCAAGAATTGCTTGTTTAATGAAAATAACAACAGTTTGTATTAAATATATTATTTTATTCAAATCCTGCAAACATTGTTAAAACAACAAAAAGAAAAAACTTTAGCCATACATTACAACAATGGAGAAAAAAATTAAAATGAAATTTGCACAGTAAATTTCTGTCCCATAAAGTTAAGGCAGCTTACAATTAATGCCAACAAAAAGTTTTCTACCACATTCCCTTTGGCATAGGAAACAACTTCAGCATACTATGGGGCCACCATTGTTCTTAATGACCTTAAAAATACGTTGTGGCATTGTTTGTGCAAGCTTCGCACAAGTTTCAATAGTGATATCTTCCCACTTCTGAATGATGGCTTGCTTAAAATCATTTGTTGTTGAATATTGTCGCCCACCTTCATAAACAGCTCTAGCCAACATTCCCCACATGTTTTCCATTGGATTTAAATCTGGAGACAAGGCAGGCCTATCCATCACAGGCACCCCATTTGCCAGAAACCATTCAAATGTAGTTTTTGCATTGTGGACAGGGGCATTATCCTGCTGGAAAAAAGTTATTCTGTCCGAGGCTGAATCCATAAATGGCAGGAGAAAATCAGCCAGCAATTTCTGGTAATCAACTGCTTTCATTCTTCCACTGACTAAAGCAATACGTGTTTTACCAAAACTGGTAAATCCAGCCCATACCATCACCTCCTTGTTGTCGTTTGGAAAATATGGCTTTTTCCTTACGCAAATCTCGCCAATAGTATTGCCAATCATCAGGGCCATCCAGGTTGAATTTTTTCTCATCACTGAAAATTACACCATTCCAGACTCCAGTCCAACTCATGCGCTCCTGTGCCCACTGTAAACGTTTCACCTTGTGATGAATTTTCAGTGATGGTGCAGCCTTTCGTTTTGTGAATTTCAGGTAGTCACATAAATGTACTACCCTGCCAAATGTAGATTTCGATACTGCTACATTATCTAATGCAGCTATTTTGCGAAAAGAAGTTGAGTTCTGTATTACCTCACGTACAATTAGACGCTTTGCACGTTGTGTAACCTTTGAAGGGCGACCTGATGATTTCTTTGTGCCATAATCTTTATCAAGCTTGCGGAAATTAGAGATTACACATCTAGATCTTCCAGATTTTTGGCCGATTTTACGAATTGAGTTACCCTCAGAGTGTAGTGTACGAATTGTACCTTTCTCAAGGTCTGTTAAAGGTTTACCTTTTCCCATTTGCTGGATATTCCTTTTAAACTATCTACAGATGGTTTTTCAAATAGTGTGCCATTTGCAATTAGATTATTGTTCCACCTGTTGGCATTAATTGTAAGTGGCCTTAACTTTATGGGACAGAAATTTACTGTGCAAATTTCATTTTAATTTTTTTCTCCATTGTTGTAATGTATGGTTAAAGTTTTTTCTTTTTGTTGTCTTAATGTTTGCAGGATTTGAATAAAATAATATATTTAATACAAACTGTTGTCGTTTTCATTAAACAAGCAATTCTTGAGGTGGCCTTATCTTTATGGGATGCACCTTATGTCCATTAATGGTTTAAAAAAGATGATTAAGAAATTTGAAGAAACTGGCAAGTTGGGTGTGCTGCCAGGGAGAGGACGGAAACGAATTACTCTGTGGAAGACGTTGCTGCTGCTGTAGTGGAGAGTGCTTCAAGTTCCCAATATTCTTCAGCAAGTGCTCGAGCCGTATCACGTGATTTGTCTATTCCGTGGTCTACGGTACAAAAAGTTTTGCGTTCCATCTTAAAGTGGTATCCATACAAGATCCAAGTGGTTCAAAAGTTGCTTCACGAAGATCCGGAAAAACGCACTGATTGTGCTTGCTGGTTTCTGGCTAGAATAGCCGTCGATAATGCATGACCATGGAACATTTTGTGGTCAGATGAAGCGCATTTCACACTAGACGGAGCAGTGAATGCTCAAAACTGTCGCATCTGGGGTTCTGAAAAGCCGATGGTTGTGCATGAAAAGCTTTTGCACTCTGATTACATGACTGTAGGGTGCGGATTCACTTCACATTTCATTCTTGGCACCTTTTTCTTTGAAGAGAACACTCATCAAGGCACTAAAAGATGTTCAATTACTGGTGCTCGTTATGCGAACTTCTGCAGCAGAAAGTCATTCCTGCTTTACAAGAAAGACAATGTTTAGACACTGCTGTCTTTATGCAAGATGGTGCAGCACCCCACATTGCAAGACAAGTGAAGGAAATGCTTCATGCTCATTTTGGAGATGATCGGGTGATTTCGAGAACTTTTCCAACTGCATGGCCTCCTCGTTCACCGGACTTAAACCTAGTGACTTCTGGTTGTGAGGATATTTGAAAGATAATGTCTATGGAGGAAGAATACGGACTGTCCCTGAATTGAAAGCAAGCATAACAGGCCATATCACTGCGATTCCTCAGTAAACCCTTCGCTCTACTGTGGAACATGCAATAATGCGCTTTGAACACGTCATTGGCACAAATGGAATGCACATTGAACAAGTGCTCTGATTTTATAAATTTCTCTGCTTCTCACTTGTTTTTGTTATTATTCATGTGCCATATTTTGATGTGGCGGTCAAAATGTGGACTAATTTTTTTTATTACAAAATTCTCTTCCCCATGGTCTGTATAACATACAGGGTGAATACAAAAGTCTGAACCCCCCCCCCCCTTTTATTTTTTGAACCGAAGCAGATATGTCAATTTTGATGAATCCAATGAATAGGAAGTTGTGGGTGGCCTATCCCATGGTGCACTTTTCATCATCCCAAATATGCAAATTAGGACACATTCAAAATTTATCTCAAAAACCATAAGGGATAGAGAAAAAAACGCAATTGCAAACTTGTTCAGCATAAAGAAAAACAAAAAAAAAAGCATCCAAATCGAACCAACCAATCACCCACCATCACGTGTTGAACTGTTTGTAGCTTACAAACAGTCACACTGCACAAACAAGTTACTTCAAACAGTTTAAAAAAAAAAGTTAATCAACAAAATGCTCGATGTGACGACCATGGGCACCATAACACAATTGGGCACGGAACCTAACTGACGCCAAAACATCGGCAAGCATGGCTGGTGTCACTCCTCGGAATGCTTCCTGGATTCGTTGAACCAGATCCTCTGGTGAGGCGGGCAGCGTAGCATAAACCTTGTCCTTCAGGTATTCCCACAAGAAAAAGTCAAGTGGTGTAAAATCAGGGGAGCGGGGTGGCTAACGAACTGGTCCTCCTCGGCCAATCCATTGTTGTCCAAACATCTCAGATGTTCGCGAACGACCAACCCGTAATGTGGAGGAGCTCCATCATGCTGAAACCACGTGCGCTGATACGAGGCCAATGGCAAATTGTCAATGAAGTCTGTGACTACCATGTTGAGAATTTCAGCCCGGTAGCGTTCTGCAGTCAGTGTTCTATCGTAAAAATACGGTCCAACCACAGTGTCATTGTACAATCCACACCATACATTGATTCTCCAGTTCACTTGATGAGTTGCTTCTCGCAGACATTGTGGGTTTTCGTCTGCCCAATGATGATGGTTGTGCCTGTTGATAACTCCATCCCTGGTGAACTGGGCTCCATCTGTCCACAACACTTCATGAATGAAGTTTGGATTGTCATCCAGGCAGGTAAGTAACCATAGCAACATAATCCAATGGCAGTAACTCCTGGTGACAATGAATATGGTACGGGTGAAAATGATGTGCGTGTAGAATGTTGAGAACAGTTCACTGATGGCACCCAACATCTGCAGCAATTGCCCTGCTGCTTGTGTGGGGATTTACAGCAACTGCAGCCAAAACTAGTGTTGTTGTATCCTCGTCGCCTTGTGCCCTTGGTCGTCCTCGTTCTGCATTAACATTCCCTGTAGCCTCGAATCTTTGAATAATGTGATGCATTGTTTGACGAGATGGACGGCGTTTGTTAGGGTATCTGTCTCGATACAACCTAACTGCAGCATGTAGGTTTCTCCTTGCCTCTCCGAAGCAGAAGATCATGTTGACCATTTCCGGAACAGTGTAGCATGCCATCCTGGAATTGTTCTGTCTTGTGTGCTGAATCATGCCTTTATTTGCTTTTCCGCATGAAAGTGAATGTGAGTATGGTAATTTATGTTAATTTTTTGATTTGCATGCTTTACATGGTGGAAATATCAACATTCAGTTTTCCTTGTGCAGTGTGGCTGTTTGTAAGCTACAAACAGTTCACCACGTGATTGTGGGTGATTGGTTGGTCCGATTTGGATGACTTTTTTTGTTTTGTTTGTTTATTATGCTGAACAAGTTTGCAATTGGGCTTTTTTCTCTATCCCTTACGGTTTTTGAGAAAAATTTTGAATGTGTCCTAATTTGCATATTTGGGATGATGAAAAGTGCACCATGGGATAGGCCACCCACAAGTTCCTATTCATTGGATTCATCAAAATAGACAAGTTTCACAGCATCTTCCACGCATGTGCAGATGCAGTAGCGCCACACCGAGAGCATGGGAAAACGCCCAAGGAGATAGAAACCACAATCTTCCTGTATAGAGAACATGTACGCGAAGAAAGTCATAATGAATGAAATGTTTTGGGGAATCAATCTGAAAATGGGTCATTCCACATCAAGGGGACCAGGGGTCCCCACTCGACCATCTCCAAATTCAATGAAATTTGGTGTGAAGATTCTATACAGTCTTTGATGACAGCATACCAAATTTCAGTTCAGTATCTTCAATGGTGGAATTTTTAGGGGCTTTCAAAGAGAAGCCATTCACCTTCATGTCGCGTACAAAGGTGCAAAAGTGCCAAGTTTGCTAGAGGCTTTTTAAAAAGTTCTAGCAAACATTTATACATAGACAACGTTTTATGCTGAACCACATCATGACAAAATTTATGGATTTAACTAGATCTGAGTGAAAATACAAGCCTCTAAAGTGGCTAACAAATTTGTCATAAAATTCTGAGAAACCAAGTTTGACGCAGCTCCATTTCAAGTAAACCAATAATTCCAAAACTTGAGAGGGTTATTTCCATACATGATATGTATATATGGATTGAATTTATTCAACATTGTATGCCTAGATCTGAAGATATGCATGTGCATAGTTGGCCAAACTTTTTTGTATGCAAATTTTAGGGTATTTTTGAGGGGCAATATCTCAACTGTCATGTTTAATCCTTTTTTTCTTTCCGCAGATAGAAAGAGCATGATTTAAGCTTTCAAAGCTATATTGTTTAATTTCCAGATCTTGTGTTTTGATGAGTAAGAATACTTTTCAAAAGTTAGAAAAATGGATTGTCGATAAGTTCAAAAAATTAATACAATTGGAACAAGCCATGGTAAATCACCTTGTGATGGAATTGGAGGAACAGTAAAAAGGCTAGCAGCCCGTGCTAGTCTGCAAAGGCCCTTAGATAACCAAATATTGACCCCAGATGATTTATTCAAATTCTGTGATGATAGTATTCCAGACATAAAGTTTTTTTATGGACCAAAAGAAGAAATTGAAAACATTCAGCCTGATCAAGAAAGAAGGTTTGCCAAGGGACATACAATTGCTGGAACAAGGGAAAATCATCAATTCAGGCCAATTAATTTTAATAAGCTGCAGGTGAGCAGAGTTTCCAATGATGCTACAGCATTGACAGTCAACGCCTTTGAAGCAGATGAAGAAATTCCAGATATCTCAATTGCAAACTTACAGCCAGGACAATATGTCACATGTATGTATGACAATTTTTGGTGGGCTAGAAATGTGTGTGAAGTTTCACATGAAGAACAAGATGTCCTCATCAGCTTTATGCACTCACATGGCTCTGCTCGTTCGTTTCACTGCTAACTGCTAAAGACACCTGCTTGATTCCTGAGCAACATATTTTTATGACTTTAGAGGCACCATCAACATCATCATCAGGAAGACAATACAGTTATCCACAATCTGTTCTGGACAAAATTGAAGAACTGTTTAACCAAAAATAGAACTGAGTCTTTTGTAGTTTTGTTTTGTAAATTTGCTGTGTACTTCCATTGTTTTTTGGTATGCATTGAATAAAAAAATGAATTGCCTAGTAGTATTATCAGGCATAATATTTCACTGTTAGAAATTTTTGCGAAGTACTAAAACAGTAACTTTTGAAAGGTATTCTTACCCATTAAATGCAAGATCCAGAAATTAAACAATACAGCTTTGAAAGCTTAAATCATGCTCTTTCTATCTGTAGAAAGAAAAAAAGGGTTAAAGATGACACGGTTGAGATATTGCCCCTCAAAAATACCCTAAAATTTGCATACAAAAAATTTTGGCCAACTTTGCACATGCATATCTTCTGATCTAGGCATACAATGTTGAATAAATTCAATCCATATATACATATCATGTGTGGAAATAACGCTCTCAAGTTTTGGAATTATTGGTTTACTTGAAATGGAGCTGCGTCCTGTCAAACTTGGTCTCTCAGAATTTTACGACAAATTTTTTAGCCACTTTAGAGGCTTGTATTTTCACTCAGATGCAGTTAAATCCATAAATTTTGTCATGATGTGATTCAGCATGAAACGTTGTCTATGTATATTAAAGCAAACAAATAAATGTTTGCTAGAACTTTTTAAAAAGCCTAGCAAACTTGGCACTTTTGCACCTTTGTACGCGACATGAAGGTGAATGGCTTCTCTTTGAAAGCCCCTAAAAATTCAACCACTAAAGATACCGAACTGAAACTTGGGATACAACCATCAAAGACCACATAGAATCTTCATACCATGTTTCATTAAATTTGGAGATGGTCGAGTGGGGACACTTTTCAATATTGGTCCCTTTGACGTGGAATGACCCAAATCTTCCACTCTTAGATATCATCCAACATATTTATTTACTTATTTATTTATTTCAATGGGTTAAAAGAATTATAATAGAGCCCTATGAGGTCAGTATAGTAAAAACCAACAAGTTAGACCAGGAGGGCACTGTGAAAAGAACAGTATAAATTAAAAAACATTGTTAGTAAGTGATAGTAAATAACTAAGATATAACAAAAAAAACTATGGGCTAAACAATTAAATCTAACTAAAATACGGATAAGCAATCTGAGGCAAAAACAAATAAAAAAAAGAAAAAAGAACAACAACTAAAACAAATGAAACAAATGAAACAAATAGAGCAAATAGAGCTCCTGAGATAGTAGTTATAACAAACTAATGATAGGGTATAAAATAATGAGAAACTAAAATGAAAAAAGTAGCCCCTAATAGCTTACTTAACATTAAGGTGACGAATTGCACAATCAAACAAAAAAATGTTTTTATTTAAGAAATGATACAGCAAAGGTAAATTAAAACAATTTAGAAAGTTGCAGATTGATAGGTAAATTATAAAAACAGAAGGTCTGAAGAGCTCTTCGGAACGAAGAGTAAGGTTGCAAAGACCGTACCTCCAATGGTAATTGGGCCCCACATTTAATCCCTATATGGGAAACACTTCTATACCGAAAATTTAATTGTGAGGCTGGAACTCTTATCTCATTGGCAAGACGAGTGATATGGCAATGAAATCAAATAAAAATATCAAGTTATCTCTTAGACGAAGGGTACATGCAAGGTGTTAAAATACGCATCTTGAAGATGTAGCGAACATTTGTCGTTCGTACTTTATAAACACGGGGACAATTGTCACGGCACCAATTGTAGCGAACGAACGTATGATGTTCGTACCTTAATTACTCAATGATTCGTCACAACCCCAATTGTAGCGGAAGGAGGAAATTAGAATGATCTTAATAATTATTTCAGAAATCCTGGTCTAAAGCTACGTTTAATAATTCATGCAAAATACCCAACTGGCTCGTGCCGTATAATATACTCGCTTACCTGTCACACAGTTGGCACCCCCTCCCAGTAATCAAAAAACAACCCATCAAGATGCCAATGGGACCCCTTCCCCTTGCTTAATAAACGCAAATTAAAACTGCCAAAAATGCGTTAAACAAACTTTAAAGAAAAATGGTTTATTCAATACTAAGATTAATGTGTTAGTTGAAACTACAATATCAAAATGAATTGGTAAATGTAATTGTGAAGTTAAATAATGAAAAGTTAAACGGCAATCAATTAATTTAGAGTTCAGTTCACAAAACCACTAATGAGAATGTTCATTAACGCGTACGCGAAGGGCCCAAGATAATGTAAAGTCAGGTACCTACAATTTTTTTGACGATCGCTGCTGTCACTTCGTTGCACTGTATCTCTGCTGAATGCTCGTTGTTCCGTTCCAATGTTTGAATCTGACGCAGTACTCAATTCGATGTCTCCAACTGTTGTTGCACGGGTTGTCCCCAGCCTCCTACGCTGTGCTGCCAGCCCTGCTAGGCAGCCGTTGTCTTGGCCTGGTTTCCATACCGGTGCAACCGCTTCAAGTCCACTGGTTCCACTGTAGAGGGTCACGATTACAGAGGCGACAGTATTCATCGTCGTCCCCGAATCCGACAGCTCCGTTTTTAGCCTGAACCACTCTGGACTGTATAGTTCCTTCCGTCAATTCTGCATCAAAAACTCCGCCTCCTTATTTCATCACTTTAAAGGGAGCACGCACCATTCGATATGCCGAGATGGTTTCCTCCTGAAAGTCGCCTCACATTGACTTTTTGGAATCCCATACACACCAAAATCCTGATAAGAAAAAAAAAAGACGATCCTCTTTCTGTTTTATATCCTTTTTTCCACATATCACCACTTAATTGCCACGCAAAATTTTGATTGCCTGATTGGTAGCTTTTAAAATTCAAACACATCACATGCTCCTGAAACGGTTCGTAACACGTGAAACTCTCACGTTTCCTCGCGGCGTGGGGACGCTATGAGTCATCAAATGAGGGTTTGCTTCCCAACGCCATTCGAAATGTCAAAGTTCACACAATTTTGAAGTTCAATTAACAAAAATCAACCTTTCTGGTAGTTTTTTATAGGAACCTTCAATTTTGGTCAATAAAACATTTGCTGATTAATGACTACACCACCCAGGGACCTTCTCATAAGCAAAAATTTTCCCCCCATAATCTATTCCCGAGAATAGAATGCACAAAAACGAAATACGGTAAGTAAAATGAATATTCATCACTTATGAATATTGGGAAAGAAGTTTGCTCTAAATTAAGAGTCAGACCTTCTCAATAAAGTGGTTACTCTCTGGTGTGCATCTTGTTCAGTTATGAAGAAATTCAAGATGTATATTGGGAATGCCCTGCTGAGCAAATTAAATCCTATTTAAAATGTACAACCTCTGAAGTCCAATAAAAATGCTTTAATGTTCAAGCGAGTTGTTAGTACGATGAAATAAAACCTAGTCAATTACATGTTGTGTGAATATTCAGTTTATATTTTTTTGTTGTTGATAAACGTTAATATATCATCAATCATTTCTTTATTTGCAGGTTAAGTACAAACTGTCATCACATTGATGCAGTCTCAGAATTGCATTATAAAGCAGCACAACTAACTGAAATCCCTGATCCGAGCTGTATTGGAGTTTTTTAAAATGTATTACTGTCTTATCAGTCTCTTAGGGATCCAATCAAATAACAACAAGACTGCTCCAGGTTTCAAATTTTTTTTTGTGGGAGTGCAAAAGCTGGCGAAAATCACGGTCTTTAAAATGAGCCGAGTAAACAACACTCGCCTCTGTCACTTTAAACTTTGGCTCACCATCTTTCTTAATTTTAGCTATCCGCTGTTTCTTAAGTTCGTCTGATTTGGGAAAAGGTGCCAAGTGATTTTAGAGGTGATTTATTTCTATAATTAAGGCATCCGGGAACGATGCAAGCCACGTTACGATGCATGGCAACCGCAATAGTGAACAGCGAGAAAGGAGCTGGTGATTGGAGATCTCCTTCAGACGTTTGTTTTTTTCTCATCAGATGGCGATGCTAATCGCTGAAACTTGTCTATTGACATATCTGCTTTGGTTCAAAAAATAAAAGGGGGGTTCAGACTTTTGTATTCACCCTATATATCTCAAGGTAAATCAAAATCTGATTACCAGAACGGCCGCTAGAAGGGTCTAAATGGTGTCACTTTAATTATAACCACCCTGTAGTTGGATCAATAGGAAAAAACATCAAAAACAAAGCATTTCTCAAATGTTGTGTACAATCTGAAAATACCACTAAAACTAGAAGTTTCCATTGCACAATTCCATATTAAAATGACAGTCTTGTTTTGGAAATGGAATACACGTAAAAACCCCTCACATAAAAATACAATAATCACCAGCTTATTGTTTGTTTATATGGTAAACAATTTATTATTAAAGTTACATTAATTAATCAATATTATGGTGCTGACAATATTCCCTTAGCCTATGTATTTGTTCAAAAACATTTTCTCCATTTACTTATTTGTTAGGATTTTACTCTTCACCCGTGTCTGTTTCTCCCAAGATTGACTGGGCATGAAGGGTGCTCGATACGGGCTCAATCAGCACCGACCCCATGTGTAAAAATTCCTCATATTTTTTAAATCTTGTAATTTAACTGAGGATGGTTTAAAACCTAAACATGTAAGTATTAAGAACGAAAAATAAGTTACTTGAAGTTTGAACCAG
Organism: Rhysida immarginata; assembly: GCA_023313115.1. Classification (NCBI taxonomy): domain Eukaryota; kingdom Metazoa; phylum Arthropoda; class Chilopoda; order Scolopendromorpha; family Scolopendridae; genus Rhysida; species Rhysida immarginata. The sequence continues at coordinate 147,424 of JAHWFO010069502.1, read as the reverse complement.
GATATCACAATTCTTGAATTATTGGAAGCTGTCATTTTGTTTCAGACAGCAATAACAGGGGAGGAAGTGAGTAAGCTCTAATCATTTTTCCCCACTTCCTTGCTGATTACGTCAAAATGACATTTTGGTAGAACTCCTTCCCCTTTATCAGCACTGGGGCTCAGTGCTGACCAAGCATCCACTGAATGCAGCCTTGCACACACCAAGAATACAATGCAGGAAGTATTGGGTTTTTCTGGAGGAGGTTCCTCCAGATTTACTGGATGAATTTCCCTTGACAGTACATCTCTGAATGTGATTCTAACAAAAAGGGACTACAGCCTGTTAGGCCCTTTGGGGATCTATGGATTGGGCATGGTGAATCCATCATAAGGCGTTCGTGTTCACCTAATTTTTTTTCTGTGTGTGTGTGTGTGTGTGTGTGTGTGAGGGGGGGGGGGGGCTTCAAGGCCATTGTATACAAATCCAATCGATACTGCTTCTGATATACACTGAACGACCGATTTATTAGAGATATCTCTTACGGAAAATGGATCGGTCTCCCAGTGACACACAAACAATGGAACAGGCCGAAGCGGTGTATAAAAGGGATGCACTGTATCACAAGCTGCAATCAGCGGCAGAAGTGGACTGAATATGGGTAAATCCAAGGATTTGACAGACTTTGAATGAGGCATGATTGTTGGAGCTCAATGGATGCAGTTGAGCATTTTGCAAACCGCGAACCTCCTCAGGTTTTCCCATGCAACAGTGTCAAGGGTATTCCGTGAATGGCAGTTATGCCAAAAAACTACCTCCAACAAACAACTCCGGATGAAATAAGGCCATGGATGAACGAGGCCAACGAATCATCCACAGCAACAGGACTGGAACAGCCCAACAAATTGCAGCATAGTTCAATGGGGGAGCATCCCAATCCATTTCAGATCACATGGTGTGGCGCACCTTGCACAGAGCTGGATTTAACAACAGGCATCCAGTATGGGTACCATCACTGTCATCGCAAAATAGGAGAGCATGCCTGCTATGGGCACGCAGGGATCGTCAATGGACACTGGAAGAAGGTGTCTGGTCCGATGAATCGAAGTTCCTACATCATGCGGACGGCAGACTGTGCATCTGGCGCAGACAGCACGAGGCCATGGACCCATCCTATCAGCAGACAACCGTACAGGTGGGTGGGGGAGGAGTGGTGATCTGGGGTGTCTTCTCTTGGGACACACTGGGTCCTCTAATATCCGTAGGCACATCCCTGAATGTGACACATTATCTGAATATTGTTGCCAATCAGGTGCACCTGTTCATAGTGACTGTGTTCCCTGGTGATGACGGACAGTTTCAGCAGGACAATGCTCCCTGTCACCGTGCTCGAATAGACTTGTTCGCGGAACATGACACGGACTTCCACCTGCTTCTGTAGCCAGTTCGGTCGCCCGATCTCAACCCGATCAAGCATTTATGGGATGAAATGGAGAGAACCATTCGACACCTTCCCACACTACCGTCCAACTTGCATCAATTACGGGGCGCTGTGATGTCAGCCTGGGCTGCTATTCCTCCGCAACGGTTTCAACCTTGTTGAATCCATGCCAGCAGTTCAGGCAGTTCTCGCTACTAAAGGAGAGTGCAACATGCTATTAGCGGGGTGTCTCTAATAGAATGGTTGTTCAGTGTACATCTTGTACCAAGACTCACTGATATCTACGCAACTCCAGGTATCTTTGGAAATGTTCGGTAATCCATGCGGTATCAGTGCTAGGCATGCATCACTGCAATGGTTGGAACTTTGAACACCTCTTGTGAAACAGTATTCTTGTGTTCATCAGCATTCCTAGGGTAATCTTGATCTTTTTTCAAGCCAGTGGATAAGAGCACGGCCTTCTAGAAACTACCAGACCTGAACATGAGTTATTAATGTATTGTTGAAGCACTAAGAATGTGTTGAACTTACTTCTGTAATAGCACCACCAAAACAACGTAAACAATGTTTTATCTTTTCCATGTTCAGCCTAGTAGTTTCTAAGAGGCAAAGGGGTCTGCCTAGAACCAGATGGTTAAGGTACATGGAGAATCTGGAATAGACAAGTTTCACAGCATCTTCGCTGCATGCACAGAAGCAGTAGCGCCACATTGTGAGAGCATGGAAAAATGCCCAAGGAGATAGAAACTACGTTCTTCCCGCATGGAGAACACGTATGCAAAAAAGTTATAATGAATGAAACGTTGCTTTGGGGAATCAATCTTAAAATCTTCTAATCTTCGACGATATCATATATAATGTTGTCCAACAACATATGGCAACGAAATCGAATAAAATTATGAAGTTATCTCTTAGATGAAGGGTACATGCAAGGTATAAAAATATGCATCTTGAAGGTAAAAAGTTTGCTCTAAAATTAGAGTAAGGCCTTCTCAATAAAGTGGTTACTTTCTGGTGTGCATCTTGTTTAGCTATGAAGAAATTCAAGATGCATATTGGGAATGCCCTGCCGGGCAAGTTGAATGCTATTTAGAATGTACAACCTCTGAAGTCCAATAGAAAATGCTTTAATGTTCAAGCAAGTTGTTAGTACGATGAAATAAAACCTAGCCAAATATATATTGTGTGAATATTCAGATAATATTTTTTTTTGTTGGTGATAAAGGTTAGTATATCTGGGTGCTTATGGAAGTGCCATTTCTTTATTTGAGGTTAAATACAAAGTGTCATCACATTGATGCAGTCTCAGAATTGCATTATAAAGCAGCACAACTAACTGAAATCAGTGATCAGAGCTGTACTGGTGCTTTTTAGAATGTATTACTGTCTTATCAGTCTTTTAGGGATCCAATCAAATAACGATAAGACTGCTCCAGGTTTCAAATATTTATTGTGGGAGAGCAAAAGCCGGCAAAAATCACGGTCTTTAAAAGGAGCAGAGTAAACAATGCTCGCTTCCATCACTTTAAACTTTGGCTCACCATCTTTCTTAATTTTAGCTATCCACTGTTTTATAAGTTCGTCTGACTTGGGAAAAGGTCCCAAGTGATTCTAGGAGTGATTTTTTTCCATAATTAAGGCATCCTGGAAAACTACAAGACACGTTACGATGCATGGCAACCGCAACAGTGAACAGAGAAAAGAGCTGGTGACCAAAGAGCTCCTTCAGACGTTTGTTTATTTCCCCAGCAGATGGCGATGCTAATTGCTGAACCTTGTCTATTGAATTGTTTGGGTATAACCATAGATGACATATGCCTGATGGCAGAAGATTGAGATCATTGGAGATCCTCCATAGAACTGCTACCCCTGCAACCGTTACAGATAAGCAAGCTTAAAAATAAGTAAGTATCCAAATGCATGGGATAAAGCAGTTTTAACTTTAGTGTGAAAGTGGAGACTGTGGAAAAAGAACAGTGAAGATGTTCTACAATCTTTGGCATGAAACATTGTATAGTGAAAGGGTATATGCATAACATGTTATAAAGCACACTTTAAAATATATATATATACACGAGGGTTGGGGCAAAGGTCATGGCACTGTTTTTTTTCTTGAAGATACCAGTCTGGTTGGAAAATGTGACATATACAGACGAAAGAACAAGGTTTAACTACATGTATGGACAATGAATAGCACTGAAATATTGTAACACACTAATTTATTACGGTAGTATACAGGGCAATATGGCCTCCATGGTTGCTCATCACTGGTTGACACACGTCCTTGCTGAAACTTTCCTACCCACCGTACTACTGTACGGTATGGTAGGGCATTATTCCCAAGGGCTTCCACTAATTCACTGTGACATCCCATCGCATTTCTGCCTCGGAGAACGGCTATTTTGATGTAAGCGCGCTGCTCAACACGGGTTACTTCCATCTCAATGACACTCAACAACTGACTGATTTCACAGCCCTCGCTGCGCTACTACCAGCTATCACAGAGCCATCTGTTGTTCTGCATACACCCTATGCCTGCAGAACTTCCACACGACACATATACATTTGTGATCCGTTCACATATATACAAGAAAAAAAATAGTTGCCATGACTTATGCCCCAACCCTCGTATATATATATATAAAAACAAGGTTAGCAGCTTCAGCTAAGAAGTTTTGAGTATTTAAAAATGTTTTATTATAACTAATCTCTTAACAAAAAGAGAAATAAGAAACCTCTTAAACAGGAATTAAAATAGTTACTGCATACAATTACTTACGATAACCAATAATTGCAACTCCTGCATCTTCGTCTGAAACCAGATAACTATTTCGAGATGATTGGTATTCTTCTGCCATTGGATTCCAGTCTTCAGGAAAATCGTTAGCGCCATCTATAAAATAATTTACTTGAGAATTTTTATTTAATTTACCTTAGTTGGCAGTTGTTGGTCTTTTCAAAAGATATCTGTTCAGCAATTAACCTTCATCAACACTTTATCACTTTCTTCAGAAGGAAAAGCTTAATATACAGTTTCTTTTAACAATTAACTACAGGAAATAACTAGATTCATTTGCAGATGGCTAAACCAAAAGTGATGATATGGAAAAACCAAAGGCAATAACTGAAGCATTTAGAATGGAAAAACCAACAAAAGCTAACTATAATAATTTTTCCTTAATAATTAAATCACTACAATCAAAACATTTATTAACCTAACCAAAATATAAATTATATTGCCTATTATAACATCGTGCATTTTAATACTGTATAAACAAAGATAAACGATGAAATGTTGGATTTAAAATTACAACCATTAAAACTCTTATTTAGTAACTTCAATTCTATGAGTACTACTCAAAAACATCAGCATACATTACCCTACCATCAATATTTGGATACCCCTCTATAATTAGTGAATGAGGTCTTATTACATGCAAAACACACAGCTTCTGAAACATGTTAACCACTAAGTTTTAAATAGGCAATTACCAAAATGAGAATGCATGTTGCTCTGTTGAAAGTTGGAATTTTGACAAGTCCAAATTTATGCAAGGTGGTGGAATTCCTGGGGTACATGGTTAATAAGGACGGTCCAAGATCCTCGGCAAAGAATATCCAACCCATGTTAAATTACCTCATGCCTAAGAACTCCTACGAGGTCAAATGCTTCAATTCTACAATTTTCCATATACCAGCGTTATGAACTACCGATTGAGGAGTTTGACCCACACGGGCCAGCCATGGTAATGAACTGAAGAATGCCAGAGGACTTTTGAGAGTATAAAAGAGGTGTTGGGATCCTCCAATGTCAAATGATAAGTAGGATGCCAAATTAACAAGGGCTCTGTATAAAAAAACAGTTATTTTGGAGACTTATGTCAACTATTATTGTATCATATACAATTGGATACAAATGGAAAGGAATTTTTGAATGTGACAAAGAAAATTTCATTTTCTAAAACTTTATTGTCTTTTATAACTGCACTTATTCATTAGTTATATACCACCTCTTTACCATTGATACAGTTGTTAAGACATCGTCCATTTAAATGAGAGTGATATATTGCACCATCTGTTTAGTGCTTGGGAAACTAACGCCTGAAATGGCATGGGGAATGTTGGGAACTTTTTCTTTGTGTAGACTTTTGCTTGTACAAGAAGAACAATAAAAAGATGTTACGTTACTATTGTGTTCATGGTAGCAGTCCCTGGTTTAGAAGGTTTAATTTAGAAAATGTGATTTAGAATAAGTGTTGAGAAGTTTAATTAAGAAGTAGCTTTCGATTATGGAAGTTGGAAAAAACATATTTTATGTACTTGAAAATAAAAAAAAGTGTGACATGATTAGGAGAGTTAAACAAGTGTTAGATGGAGACAACTGGCACAGAAAGAGACCTGAAAGCCATAAATTATATACAGGGTGTGCCAAAAGAAGCAGGACGGTCGAATATTTCGCGAAATTTACATTGGATCGAAAAACTGAAAAACACGTGTTCAATATTTTCAAAAATCTAACGAATGACACCACACACTACCCCCCCACCCCCAGGAAATTTGAAATCTTAAATGGAAACCCCCATTTTTTATTGCAGATTTGGATTCTACGTGAAAAAGTGAACAAGTTTTAGCTGAAATTTTTTTTTGATTCGCGATAGATGGCGCTGTAATCGCAGAAAAACAAATACAGATCAGAAGTCTGCAAACGGTCAAATTTATCGGGACATACGCTTCGGAACACAAAATTAGTATTTTTGAAAAGGCTATCTAATGCTACAGTATGACAGTCGACCGATTGATGGCACTCTAATTGCAAAAACAATTCTTTCTCGCAAGTGAAAGTATTTCTACAGCTAATATGAGGTTAACGTCTTTCGTTGATTTTGTATCTAACTTTAGTAAAAAACTACGTTTAGCATAACCCAGGACGTACTATTTTTTTGTTCCCTTCGGGGTGCTTATTTTTAGTGAGTCCCCTTGCCTCTCACTTATTGGGGTGCTTGTTTCAGGTGAGCCCCCTTGCCTCTCACGATTGGCGCCAATAACTTTATTGTAGTAAATGCTCAAATTGTGCACCGTTTACTTCCTGGCAGTAAGCTAATCGATGGTAAACAGATTCCATGGAATTGTTTAAGTATTCTGCAGGTATTTGGGCAGCTACATCAATTATTCTCTGACGCAATTCATCTAAATTTTGAGGTTTCGTTTCGTAAACCCGATTTTTTTAAATAACCCCACAAGAAAAAATCAAGTGGAGTTAAATCTGGTGACCTGGCAGGCCATTCGATCGGACCTCTTCGTCCAATCCAACGATCAGGAAAATGTTCATCTAAATAATTACGAACGTTCCGTCCGTAATGAGATGCAGCACCATCTTGTTGAAACCAAACGTGCTCCAAGTTATCGCCAGCAATCTCCCTTATTGCTGGAATTATTTCATTTCGAAGCATGTTTTCATACCTTGAGCAGTAAGATTACATCGATAAAGAATGGCCCAATCAAATGATTTATTATTCCAGCCCAAACATTTAATTTCTGTGGATATTGGGTTTTGCTCTCTCGCATCCAATGAGGATTCTCGTCTGCCCAATACCTGCAATTATGCCGATTACAAGTACCATTCAATTGAAATGTTGATTCATCTGAGAATACAATGTTGTAAAGAAAGTCTGGATCTTGATCTATTCTCAGCATCATGTCCTCACATAATTCTAAACGTCGGTCGGGATCATCTTCATTTATCTCATGAACAAGCGTCATTTTGTAAGGATGCAATTTATTACTTTTCAAAATCCTGCGGACTAAAGATGTACCAATTTCTTGAGCTTGGGCAGTTCTACGAAGACTACTGTGAGGATTTTCCGTAAATGATAATAAAACATTGAACGCTTCTTCTTCAACTTTGGTCTTCCTAATTTAGCTCGATCTTTCACAGAGCCTGTAGCTTCAATTCTTCTAACAGTTCTCTCCACAGTCGATTTGGAGATAGGATCCATTCCAATTCGAAAAGTATCATTGGAGCAATTATAACCAAAAAGGAAAAGTTGAACTATACGTTGAGAACATTGCCAGAATCGTTAAGTTACATCAGAGATTTGGTTGATATTTTGAAAGATGATCAAATAGTGAAGTATGTGAAAAGTAAAATAAAAATGAACAACTGGAAAGACAATGAAGAAAGGGGGGGGGGGGGGCCAAGAAAAAAATCGTTAAATTACACCATATGACAAAAGAGGGGAAGGGGAGGAAAAAAAAATGAGCATGAGGAAGCAGGAACAAATGTGTTACAGATGCGGCGAGCCAGGGCATTTCAAGAGAGACTATCATCTGGTTGGAATAAGCAGAGGTTCATGGAGACAGCAGCACACAAGCAATCGAGGAAATTTTAGTCAGCATGGAATTTATGGAAATTCACAACATGGTTGGGGAAACTATGAGTATTTAGAGAGGTGGTCAGAATCGAGGTGGCTGAAGTTATCAACAGAGTGGACATAGAATGAACAGCTTTTGTACTGAAGTACAAACTATAATGACATGTAAAGTAGGGTTAAGTAAACTTGTTAGCCTATAGTAGTCTATTCTTTCTCTGCACTTTGGTGAGGTGGGATGAGTTCTTTGCTGGTGCAGCAACACATTCCATGGCTTGCAAATAGTTGTGAGTTGTTGAATTCATTACTTTCTGCCAGTTAAGCATGGGAGTTTTTTGCCATATCACGAATTGACCGAGTCTGTTCTTTACAATCCTGTTTAAAGTTTGCATATCTCCATTTATGGCTAGTTTCGTTCGACCACTTTGTTTCAGTGCATCAGCGGAATCAGACTGCCTGTGTCTTTTGAAGTATTTTTACACCTTGCCAGTGGTCATGCAATTTTATTTATGAATCGGGGTCACAACCCATTCATGCAAATAATCTGTGTGTTCTTAGCAACTGACAATTCTTATTTCTTCCCCATGTTGTTGCAACGCTTCTTAAAAATTATAAAGATTTTTATCAAACAAGCCATACAAATTAATCTGCAAAAAGTTTGGAGGAGCTAGTCCATATTGTGCTTGAGGGAGGGAAGTAAAGTCTTAGTAAATGCTTGTACAGTCGAACCTTGACAAGTTGATAGCCTCGGAACCGGAAGAAAATGTCCACTTATCCAGAGTAGAGATTTTTGTTTAAAAAGAAACATTACTCAACACTAATTGATTTAGACAGCGTCTAATGTTTAATTTAACAATATAAAATTAACAAATCCATAATCTCACCATTCATAAACATATTCTGAAGAAAATACACTGAACTATAGTATTTTTCATAAAAAGACCTTTGACCTTTGTTCGGGTCAGAGTGGAAACCAATCAGATGCAAGTATTGTTGATTCATTACTTTCTGCTGACATTAGAGAGCGCTAATTCTTAAGGTTTTAATGTTAATTGTAATTGTTTGTAAACTTCCACATAGTGATATTTTTAAGTAAACAAATTAGAAAGTCTACAAATATTTAATCTACTCTATGTAAAGGAAAATTTATTGAAATGTGTGTAGCAATGAACGGAATAACTAAGCGATCAGCAGCCAATTCTGATTAATTCATTTCAGAGCCCCGATATTCATACAAAAATCTAGGGCAGAGTATACTATAAAGGTTGAGTGCAGTCATAAAAGGCAATGGTCTTTGCACAAAATATATGATACAATAAAGGATTCTACTTTTTTTGGGTTTAGTTTGTTTGGTATTAACGTATTTTCAACTGCCATGGTCATTTCAGAACAGTGTTATAGGGGCTGCAAATTTTGCCTCGCAAGGGTTCTTTAACATGCAGCCGGCAAACGACTATACAGGACTCTACTTTTGTTACCACAGATGTATTTATATTATTAATGGTGGGATAATGTATGTTAATACTAAATGTTAATTATTAGATTTCAAATCAAAGAAGACTAAACAGGTAAATGATGCATTGTTCATTCTGAACCCAGGCTCCATAGGCTTGATGCTATAGAATACCGAATAACTGACAGCAGATTTTCACAATGATCAAATGAAATGTTGATTGAATTAAGATCTGAAAAACAGTCAAAATCTAGAGTTCAGTAGTATAGAAAGTCCCGAGATAAATATAAATTGGACAGCACTGTTGACTTCTAACTTGCATCTGGATTCCATCTTCAAACTATTAATGAACTTTAATGATCAAAGTCTTTAAATGATTTTTTAACAATTGTAATCAAGATAAAACAGTTGAAATAAAAATCTTGTAAACATTCCAAGATGGAGCTTTAGCTATGATGCAACAGTAGTTTTAAATTTGAGATTTAAAATTTTAGCTGAAGCTCCTAATATATGATGGAAATTACTGTAGGTCATTTCATTATTTCCACTTTTACATTTGTTTTACTGTAAAATGTTCACATTTAAACACTGCCCTGCCAAAAGTATCAGGACACCCCTAATAATAGACATTTTGTCGAATATCTATAAAAATACTTGACGAATTATCCTTCAGGGGAGTAAAGAGCATTTACACTTCATATAATTCAACAAAGATGTTGTCCCAAAGGCAAATAGGGGACTAGCAATAAATTGAACACAAAAAAAAAACAAAAAAAAAAACGTTTGGGATCACCCTGTAAAAAAGGAAACCATATTTTATATTAAAGAAGACATGCAAAATTTAAACTATTCAATTTTATAAAGCTTTCAGTTATCTTAGAAAAAGAGTGTTTGGTTAAAGAATGCAAGAAAAACGTTTGGAACACCTTCAAAAATATTTAAATTATACTATATACAATATTTACAAAATCTCATTAATAATGCCCAAAATACATCGTAGCTGTAGCAAATGATTATGAGGCTTCTTTTACTTATCTGTGTTCATTTGTACGAGAATAGGACATATATTCATGGAGATATAAAGATTGCTTTAAAAAATTCAAAATTTTTTCCTAAGTTTTTTGTTTATAATGTTCAGGGTTTTCAACCCAATGCAATTCCATTTTCAGGAAACCTGACAAATACTACAGTAAAGACAACACCCTGCAATCAGAATATTAAAATACTGTCTATAGTTTTGTTTATTTTTTAGAGCAACTGAAATTCAACTCATTCTATCGGGCATCTCTTTCTGAATTTTCACAATATTTGCTTGGGCTTTTTATAAGAGTAGCTTTATACATTTGGCTAATAAATTATGCAAAAGACATTTTAGTAACTCTTGTGCATACACAGTTAAACATTATCTAGTAAAAATGCTCATATTTCATCAAATATTTAATATTTTTATACTCTGATTACAGCGTATTGTCTGTACTGCAGTTTGTCCAGTTTCCTGAAAATGGAATTGCATTGGGTTGAAAACCCTACATGTTATAAACAAAAAACTTAGGAAGAAATTTCGAATTTTTTAAAGAAACCTTTATATCTCCATGAATATACATGCTATTCTCATACAAAGGAACACCAAAGTAAAAGAAGTCTCAAAATCTTATGTTACAGATACAACACACTTCAAGGATTATTTTTTTACAGGGTGATCCCAAACTTATTTTTTTGTTCAATCTGTTGCTGGTTCCCCATTTGCCTTCGGGACAAAATCTTCACTGAAATGTACGAGGTGTAACATGCTCTTTATACACCTGAAGTTTCAGTTTAATTATTCAAGTAGTTTTCTAGATATTCGACAAAACATATATATATATATATAGGGGTTTCCAAATACGTACTTTTGGCAGGGCCGTGTATATAAAGCAATTCCAATTTTTACCATGCAATAGAAATTGCTTTAAGATAACCACAATACATCTCGTACAACCATGCAGATGCAGTACAATTGTAGTCTGGGCAATTACATAAAAAAACTGCAATTCAAAATTGCATTTCATGTACTGTCTTATAACTTGATTGAATGTTTATCATAGATCTATATATACTTCTTATATTTATTTCTTAGGAGGTTCTCAACGTAAACAGTTTCACTTGCTATGTATGTGCAAGAAGAAAGCAGTCAGTAACAACTGATCACATAATTAGCCATTGATAATAATAAGCCTAACATTGATTAGCTACTGATTAATAGGGCATTACAGCTTAGGATTATTAAAACTGATATTCTAAGAACAAATGCAAATAGCAAAAAAAATCAGAGATCCAGTTATGCATCACTGCCTAATCAAGGTGAATCTAAAACAGGGGGCCAAATTGCAGGGACTGGTTCACTATAACAAAACAAGTAAAAACAGTCATACATTGTTAAGTCAATCAAAATGTTTACAAAATTTTAATTTCATTTTCATGTAGTTTTGTCAGCCAACCTGAATTTTTTCCATCTACTGTTAAAGCAACGAGTGCATGCCTTGACAAAGCGATGATAATGGGTGCTCCAAGCCTGCAACAACAATGCTTAAACGATAAACAAAAAACAGTATATTTACTATGAATCAACAACAGGAATATACCGATATATCACATGCTATATCTTGGTAGTTTTAACAGTCACTGTTAGAACACATGCAAAAGACTTGGAGTCCATGAAAATGCTTGAAAAGGTGATAAAGCCAAACTAAGACTTTGATGATCATGTCATTTGAAAATAGAATTTGAAAAGTTAATAAGCTTTCAAATTATCATGCAAACAGCAGGCAGACTAAATAAGCTCTTTAAGTACCTAAAGCTAATTAATTAGTAATCAAAGGTAAGAACAATTTAGAACACTAACAGCCTTATTCACCAACCGAAGATTAACTAGGATCACATAATCCATGATTCAGGATTACTTTGTTTAGGATTTTTATGTGCAAGATAAAAGCAGATATTCTTTTTGCTTTCGAATTTCAAATCCTTGCCTTCAAACAAAGGAAGAAGCATCCCATTATTGCAAAAGAGCATTATTGAAAGAGCACATTGTCATTTACTCTTAATCATTGAAGGCCTATGAACTGCTCATCAAGCAAAAAAATAAACCTTTTATGCATTTTCTAGTTACAATAAAAATTTAAACAAGTTAGTGTATGTCATCCTTTCCAACTGAATATATTTTTTGAGCTCAACTCTTCTGAAACAAATCAGTTTCTTGTAGAAATACTGAATCGTCATAAGTGTCGGTAAAGTCGTCCATCTTGTTTTAACTAATTCATCCAATTGCGCATGCATTAATTCTCGATTCGATAGGTAATCCTCGGACAACCTCGAATCAAACAGTAAATCAAATACGATACCTAATTCGAGAATTTTGTCATGGTGAATACGAAAACTATCGCTCAAAGCCGATTCGAGTGTTAATCCTTGGTGGTGAATATGGCCGAAAGAGAATGATTAGTGGCATGCTGGCTTTCTTCTGAGTCATCTCTAAGAAGCTTCCATAATTTTAAGGTTATTTTTTTTTTGTTTACGTATCTTTGAACAGTTGCTCTAAATAATGATTTCAACATTAATTGGAATTGAACACTAAATTTTTGGTTAATCATCTACTTTAACAATTACCAATAATTATCACCCAGTTCATACAATATTCAATATTAATTTCAGTTCAGGCAATTTAGAGCAGGCAATAATGGTTAGCAGTTCCTGATTAAGGTGAAGAACCAACAAAATGTGATAATGTCACAATCATGTTGTAGTAATTTCTACAAGTTTTAAAGTTAAATCTGTAGAATGTTATCAGTAATTTGAATGTTAATGACATGACAATATAAAAAAAAAGGAAGAGAAACTACTTACAATCATGTAATGCGAACCATTTGCCTATTGTGGATAGCATTAATAGAATGGAGAGTAATACTTTTTGTCCACATACACTACATAGACAAAAGTATTTCGACATCCCAGAAAATGTGAAAATATGCAAAATAATGAGTTTGCCAAACTATATGCTGGGATGGGAATGGATATAATAAAAATCCATTATTATGTTCTATTAACCATCCATTAATTCTTGTAGAGCTATGCTGCATGGATCTGAACTTTCCGAGTTCCATATGTGGACTCATCATAGGACGCCATTTGTAATCTATATGAAGCATTGCATCCAAACTGGACGTCCCAAAATTGATTATAGCGTATGTTATCAAGAGATGGAAGCAAGACTGTGCAACAACAGCAAAAGAACGTCTCAGATGACCATAGAAATTGACAGAACATGACGGAAGATGCGTATTACAACATGTCAAGAAATCTCGCACTTCCTCTGCTGCTTCGATCGCTGAAGAGGTTGGAAATGTATCTGGGAGTGCCGTTAATAACAAAACTATTCACAGAGAGTTGTACAGGATCGGTTATCATGGTAGAGCAGCTGTACACAAACTTCATGGTTAAATGATGCACTCAGGTAAACGACTCTCCCCTGACATTCACCGTACTCAAACATGCCCGATATCCGGACAACCCCCCCCCCCCCCCCAAATTTTCTGTCAGTGGATAGAGTATATACAGATTATTAATTAAAAGTAAAGAAATCACAGTTTTGTGATATGGCCTGATATGCTATCCATTTCTAGAATTAAATATACAGGATGTTAACAAGATTCCAGCAGATTAACAAATTAGCAGGAAGTTAATCCTCCCGAGGAAGGTATAGGATCGAACATAGTATCAAGAAAGTGTAAAAGAGCTCTATCTTCTTTTGTTTCTCATCTCCGATCAAATGATATAAGACATGCCGTATGTTGCCCGATTTGATGAAGACTTATGGCGAGTGACCTTTCATTTACTTAAATTCCCCGATGCAAGACCCTAGTGTTGATCTTTCATGCCCGTGCAAGTACTGTTATAGTGTGTGATCACTTGAGAGTGAACAGATTTACTTGCCTGTTGAGCGTGCTACAGCATAACCATCGAGAGAGAAGGCCTCTGAGATGAAAAGTAATACATTGTTACATCATCATAGTTAGGGCAAACTTATGGCTTATTATTGGTAGAAATACGAATAACAATGCCCTAAATAAGATGATGTAACAATGTATTACGTTTCATCGCAGAGGCCTTCTCTCTCGGTGGTTACAGCTACGGTCTCTGATTGGGTACCGTGAGAAACTGTTCAGTGCAAGTGTTTTGCTTGAACGTCCAGAAGATTGTTTGTAATTTAGTGCCACAAACGTCTGTTGTAGTAATTTTTAAATTTAGAGACTAAGCTCATGGCTGGGGCCAATGAGGCCTTAGAGTTGAATGTATTGTTGGCTCTTTTCTTGTGCACACTGGCAAGTTATGCGTTGTGTAGATGGGGTATTCACTGGCTTGCGGCTACGTGTGCTTATTTAGAGACACGCTCAGCGCTTTACTGAGAGCAGTAGAACAGCGAGAGAGGCATCAGACATATACAAATTTATATTAAAAGCGCAGGTGAACTGCACAAAGTCACGTGTGTGGGGATTTCGGTGATTCTCCCCAACTTGTTGCAGCTGCAAGCACAGGTGGAAAAGAATCGTGTGACATTCACCAACGTCAAGTTACGGCTATTGGTTTCTGTATCTTTGTGCAGCGTGCATAGATTTGTCGTTGCTTCTCCGAGTGCACACTGCGTTTTGTTTACACCAAGCTCTGCGTTCAGGAGCCACAGTACATAACCTTATTGCCCCAGCCGCTTACGAAAAATTTCGTTTTCTGATCGTTTAATTGCAAGGACAGCATGAGTCAGTTTTAAATCAATTAACCGCTGTTGGTACTTAGAGCATGACTGAGGGGGCCCCTTTTGATTGATGTTAGTGATGTATAACTTGTTTTGGTTAATGATGTTGATAAAAATATTCCCTATAGCAGTGTGTAATAAAGAGTTTATAGTATTTTAAGATTTGTTTGTTGAGTCAATGATTCTACCCCATTAATATCAGTTCTGAAACCTTTACAATTCCTCCGTCCCACAGCATTAGTCTCTTCGACTAAGGTTGCATATGTTAATGGAGGGGGGGGGGGGGTTGTCTTAAACATTTGAAGTTGCGTTCTATTGAAATTATGTTATATATTTACGAGTTTTAATTGTCTTTTGTGGAATTCCTACCAAGTTTGGAGCAGCGCAAATTTGTGTGGTGCGCACGCCTCCCTCCCGTCTTCTTGGCTGCTTGGTAGGGAAGTTCATCAGACACCTGTCCATGCAAGATGCCTGCATAATGGGTGAGTGACATTTTGATTATTTTTCTCCCGGCATAGTGGTCCCTTGAGTCGCCTAAGATGAGAATCCGTGAGACACTGTAATGGAGCTAATATAATCTCTTAATGCCCGGTATTCTAAATCGACGTTGATAATTTTCTTAAAAAGTTTGATAGAGACATGCCCCAAAAGTTAGTGGAATCAGAAGAGGAATTCTAATGCCATGCTGAACTTTGAACTGTTGCATTTGTACTTAAGAGATAAGGAACAGTAGCGATAAGCACATTAATTTGGGCTGGCTTTATGTGGAGTCCCACAGTTCAATGGGGGTGGTATAGCAGTTAAATAGAGAGCGTGAGACGATTGTTGACAGTAGCGCTATTATCTAACAGGAGCGTTGTGGTACACATGGCACCACATTGCAAGGTGCAGAGCAAGGAAACAGGGTACGCAGCAAGTGGGACCTGGGAGTGGAGAAGAGTTCACCGTGTGGGAGTGCACCAGGGAAGGGGTCAAAGTGTCCCCCCCCCCCCTTTTGGGCTAATTAAAGGAGCACAGGACATTGGTTAGATGTTCGCTGCAAAGGCATAACTGGTTAACCTCCCATACTGGTGAGACTATAGCTCAGTTGTATTTACTGTCGCACGTCGTGCAGCGTTCGTGTGGAAATTTGCTGACTGTTGCCCCTAATTGGTGGTGAAATTGCTTGCCTTATGTTTGTTCTACTGATATGAGGTTTTCGAATTATGGTTTTACGTGGGTTGGTAATTATGTAGGATATTAGTATTTACCCATTGGGTTGGTAGCAATTAAGAGGTTGAGGACCCTCGTCATTTTGTTGGATATATGACACTACGAAGCTTAATTGTTGTGCTGAATTGTATATATTTTTGTAAGGTATTCCAAACAGTTATTTTCCTCGAATAAATATTTTTTTTTTTTTTAAATAATGCTTGCTGTTAAAGTCTGTCCCTCTCACCAGGCCCCAAACCCCTGACTAAGCCCCAGCCCCATTAGCGAGTAACCCAGCCAACCAATAGGTATATAGCAAGGTCTGCCCAGGCCTGGTGAACCTGCTGTGTCAGTTCATGGAGATTCCGGGGTGATCGTAAACAACGTCCCACCATGTCCCACACGTGCTCAATTGGCAATAGGTCTGGGGACCTCACGGGCCATGGCAGGCAGTTGACATCATGCAGACATGCCATGCTCATGTTTGCCATGTGCAGTCTGGCATTATCCTGCTGAAAGACTGTGCTGGGTATGGTGTGCAGAAACGGCAGTAATATGGGCTGCAGAATCTGATGTACCGTGCTGCTGTCAGGGTGCCTTGGATGGCGACTAAAGGAGTTCTGGTATCGTAGCTGATGGCAGCTCAGACCATGATCCCGGGTGTTGGTCCACGATGGCGATACCGGATGCATTGTTCATTGGCACGTTCCAATGGTCTGCGCCACACCCATCCTCATCTGTCAATGGTGTCCTAACAAAAGCAGGATTCGTCGCTGAAGACCACTGGGTGCCATTCCATTCGCCAGCCCACTCGTTCACGACACCACTGCAGTCGTATCGCGCGATGCTCAGGTGTCAAAGGAAGACAACAATGGATGCCTGGCAGAGACAGTCGCAGCGTCTAACCGGCATGCTATTGTTGCTATTGACAATGGAGCAGTACCGGGAATAGTGATGTCGCGCAGTTGCCGCAGGGTGGTAATTCTGTCTGCTAGCGCTGTTCGCAGCATCCACCTATTGGTACGAGCTGACGTGCTTCTCCGGGCCCCAGAGCCTGGTCTTCTGGCATGTGTGCCTTCCTCTCGCCATTGCCTCTAACATTGCCCTACCATCCACGCGTCCCGCGACACATGGTTAGCAGTCCGTGTGGTTGACCATCCAGCCTCGGAGAGGCCAATAATCCGATCTCATTCAAAGTCCATTAATTGCGTGAATGGTTGTCGTTGTCGCGGCATTGAGAATGTTGTGCGGATTACAGTACTGTACGTTAACGAGGCAGTTGCTTCCTCCCTACTACATAGAACGTCACGCACAGGTGTCAAGTGAAGAGCCTATACACGCACCCTGTATCAACCCAAATGGTTATGTCCCATGAGCATGCATCTAATCGTTTACTAGTCAAAGGTAGACGACCCCCCACCCCCACTAAACATGGATAAGGTTGGACGACAACTTGTTGGTGGGGCAATTTCATTGCAAAGCAATGGATATTCTTGTTTTATAAGGAGAAATCCAGAACAAAAATATATAAAGAGTAAAATTGTTAGTACTAATGGTATGATGGCAAAAACTGGTCTAACGGTAGTAACAAACGAAATAAAAAGGGAAACCACAATTCCACAATGAGATTTTTATTTTGAAGACACTGGATGTACATTTTGAAGACCCTGTTTTCTTCATCGGCGTGTAAACTGGGAATAGAAAGAGTGCCATATATTAGCCATTAATAACCAATTAGGTTATTTTACAAATAACAGAGCCAATCAAGGAAATACAAAAAATAGAAAACGGAAATAACAAATAATAATCAGGTTATTTTACAAATAAAATAAATTACAATTAGCCAAACTGGGTAAAATAAACAAAGATTACAGATAGTGATAAAAGATTTAATAACCAACGAAGTACTTTGCAAGAATAAAAGGCCACTAATACTACGAGGGCGAGTCAAATGTAAGTGAGCCAATGCGAATATATGACAAACTGAGTACTTTATTTAAAAATATCTCCATGAGCATTTAGACATCTAACGCATCGCGTGATTCCCTTCTCATAAAACTCCTTGGGTTGCTGCTTCAAAATGCCTGTAACTGACGCCTTCATGTCATCGTCCAACACGAATCCGATTCCCTTGAGCTGTTTTTTCAAATTGCCTGAAAATGTCTAACTTCAAAATTTCCCGTTTTTGTCTAATCAGCTCATCAACCTGTACAATTGTGCTGGGGCGATTGCACGGTGACTTTGGCCCGGTCTTTGATAGTCTTTGCAGCTTTCACGTCCTTCTTTGAACAGTTTGCTCCAATGCTTCACAGTGGCCAATGAAATGCAATGTTTGTCATACACGGCAGCCATATGGCGACTACCGTAATTTACGGTAATAACGCCACAGCGTTGGACAAGCCGCATTGATAAAAACATATTAAAAAAAAACGGTAGTTACACCACAGCGATAGTTAAGCCACCCCCCCCCCCCTCTCTTTATGATAGACAAGTAAAACGAATTGGCTTAATTTAAGAGAAACCTTCAAAATTGGAATGCAAAACAAAAGTCAAATATTCTTCTTCATTTTATTTATTTTCATCATTATCGTCAGCAATAGTTTTGTATGGTTAACAAGCAGCTCTGATGTACAATCATGACGACAACGATTTCAGAAAGCTTATACTGCTTCGATGTCATGCAGTTTCATCCCGTCCTGATGAAAATCAAACGAAATTAGTGCATAATATACATTACAGTACCTTAATCTTCCTGTATATACAATGTACAGTTCATTATTTATTACATTTATTCACTTTTCATTTGAATTTCCCGTCGCCACTTTATGACATCGAAATAATATTGAATTTGCCCTTCATGGATTGAGAAGTTACATTCGTATTTTTTTCTGGTGACGGGGAAATTCAAATGAAAAGCGAATTAATTTATTGTATAATGAACTGGTACTGTATATGCGAAATAATTAATGTATATTATTATCCTACCCCTACAAAATTAAAATTTTCAAAATTTATCCCTTTACCCCCAGGGACGCGAAATGTTTTTATTCTGAATTAGGGGACATTAAAACCAAATAATCAATATTCATTTCCCCCAATCTGTTCCCCTTGAGTCGTTATTTGGACCTAAGATGGGACACCAATTATGAAACGCCCTGTATTTTGTGCTAATTTTGTTTGGTTTTCATCAGGACGGAATGCAACTGCATCATATCGAAGCAGTATCAGTTTTCTGAAATCGTTGTCATGCTATTAGGAAAAAAAAACTGTAGTTACGCCGCAATGATAGTTAAGCCGCACAGGCATTTTTTTTTATAACTTTTTTTAATAGATACGCCGTGGCGTTATTACCGTAAATTACGGTAATTTCGTGCTGGGAAACACCTTCAGCTGTCAAAAAACTGACCAAACCAGCGTCCATTATGTCACGCAACTGTGTTCAACCCAGTGTATGAGAGCATTAAACAACTTATCGCCACACCTATGTGTCACTTTTGTAAATGAGAGATGCCTGTGTGCTATGCACAAGCGTTGCAAATAATGGACCGAACCATTTTTTGCGTGGAATGGGTTGGGTCACTTTCATTTGACTCGCCCTCGTATTTTAAGAAAGGACAAGCTTAGCCAATTGTAACCAATCATTGACAGACATAGAACCCAAGTCACTATTAAGTAAATTTCCAGTAAATTTTTTATTGCAAATTTCTATGGATTCAAGAAAATACAACAATTTTCAGTCTTTAGTAGTATGAAGATATTCAACTAACTTAATATCAAAATTATGGTCCCGTTTAAAGACATGGTTTGTTTAGTTAGAAATACCTAATTTACAATTTTTTTTTTTTTTTTAAAACAAGAAATATGCTCTTTAATTCTTTTTTCAAAGCTTCGAAGTGTGGACCCGTAATAGTGTCCACATATTAAACATGGAATTTTATATACTCCAAATACTTTATTGGAATTACATCTTTAATTTTTTGAGGGAAGATTACATCTTTAATCTTTCTAAATCAATATTTCTATTTTCAGTACTCAAGGGTATTTTTGTGCTCTTCTAACTAAGTGGTAGAAAGCAGCTAATTTTTGAGAACTACAACGATTTGAATCACCTTTTATAAAATTTGGTACAAAATTATTCTTCCTGTAAACATTCACTGATAGTAGATTATTGCGACGTTGGAGAAGGATATCTAAGAACGGCAGTTTGTTGCCCTGTTCCTTTTCAAAATTAAAGTTAATAGTAGCACAAAGGGTATTTAACTCTCAAACGGATCAACATCATAATTTTTAATATAGAAGACAGCCAGGATGTTGTCAACATAAGGAAACTAATGATTTGGAAATATTTGAAATTATTAAGAGCCGAATTTTCTAAGGGCCCTATGCCTGTCAATGATTGGTTACAATTTGCTAAACTTGTCCTTTCTTAAATAGTATTAGTAGTCATTGCCTTTTATTATTATAAAATACTTCGTTGTAAATCTTTTATCACTATCTGTAATCTTACTGTTTATTTTACCTGGTTTGGCTAATTGCAATTTATTTTATTAGTAAAATAACCCAATTGGTTATTATTTGTTATTTCTATTTTCTATTTTTTTGTATTTCCTTGATTGGCTCTTTGTTATTTGTAAAATAACCCGATTGGTTATTAACAGCTATATACGAGGGTAATTCAATAAGTAAGT
This sequence comes from Rhysida immarginata, assembly GCA_023313115.1. NCBI lineage: Eukaryota > Metazoa > Arthropoda > Chilopoda > Scolopendromorpha > Scolopendridae > Rhysida > Rhysida immarginata. The sequence continues at coordinate 126,519 of JAHWFO010069502.1, read as the reverse complement.
TACAAATCGGAGTTGCGACTTTCATTTTTTAATTAAGTGCGGGAAACTGTCACCGCTAGATAACAAGCACTATCTAATTTTATTGTGACGCACAACGATCGTTCCGCGCATGACTGTACAAGATGGCGGCGCCCCTGAGTACATGTACCACGATAGAATAGCGTGCTGTTGTGAGTTTTTTGTGGGCAAAACATATGGAAGTAAAGGATATCCACAAGGAAATGCTGCCCGTGTATGGTGAGCATTGCCTGTCACGTCAGGCAATCCATAATTGGGTGCAGAAGTTCTCGGAAGGGCGGACAAGTATCGAAGACGAACATCGAGCAGCCATTCGCCAGAAACGACCAGGCCTCCTCAACAGAGGTGTGTTGCTGCTGCATGACAATGCCCGTCCTCATAGTGCCAATCAGACCACAGCAACGCTGAGGTTGTTCAAGTGGGAGGTCCTCCAACATCCACCTTACAGCCCGGATCTCGCTCCGAGCGATTTCCACTCGTTTGGCCCTTTGAAACATCTTTCGGGAGAACGCTTTCCTGACGAAGTAGTTGAAAGAGCAGTACGCGTGTGGTTCCAACAGCAACCAAAAGAATTTTACGCCACAGGTTTCCAGGGACTTGTGAAACGGTGGGACAAGTGCTTAAATTTGTATGGAGATTAAGTTGAAAAATAAATGTTGTTTGTATGTCATTATCTCCATTTATTTCTTTTCAATCACGATTCGTAACTTACTTATTGAATCGCCCTCGTATATATAGTCACTCTTTCTATTCCCAATTTACACGCCGATGAAGAGGACAGGGTCCTCGAAATGTACATCCGTGGCTCCAGAATAAAAACCTCATTTTTGGAATTGTGGTTTCTCTTCTTATTTTGTTTGAGTAAAATTGTTTTTAACAATCCACTTGCCTAAAAGTTTATATTAGAAGTGGTAATTAAGGCAAAAGTATAAGTGGATGGGCCTCTAAAGGTTATTGCGGTGGGATGAGTTGAAGAACCAGAATTAACGTAAAGAGTCTGATGCATTTATCAACCAGCTGAAAAAGGACAAACACATTACAAATTCTAGGAAGCCTCACCAGAGAAAAAGCAGGTGCGACATGTTACTTTATGGAGAACTATACCATAATAGACACTCCTTCTGTTAGAATAATTTACATAGGAACACTTACGAATTACACAAAAGATTATACAAGATGGGATACATAAAGAATTACTGTAACCTGCAAATGGTTTATTTGACTTTAATCATTTAACCTTTTGGTATTCGATTATGTCATTCATTGAATGACTTACTAGAGATAACAGTAAAAAATGCAAAGCATGAAAACAACCAGTCCAACTGATTATCAGCCAAAAAAGCTAGAGAATGCTTTACTAACGAAGAAACTAAACAAAACATTATAATTTTTCTAAAATGATACCAAACCATTCAAGTGAAATTCATATATACACCACCTTCGGAGTATTAACCACAAGCTCTAAAGTTTTTGTAAAAGAATGTGACCAGTACACAAGAATAAGAGGTAACAACGGAAATGTTTTATTATTTTTTTCCTTATATCTTACGAACTTAGCTAGTTAATTTGCAAGCGCAGTCCATATATAAATTATCAGAGTTAAATAATCAATTTTTATTAATCATTTTATTAATCACTAATTTGTGATATTTCAAAAAATATTAATTAAATTGGCAGTGATCTTGACATTTTGTACTTTTATTTCTTTATAAAAAATTGTTTCATAAAAAAATATACCGTAAAAGCTCGATTTGAGGCTAGATGTAAATTAAAGCCGGGTATTTATCTAAAACTTTCATCTAAAAGCCAGTCTCGAATAAAGGCCTGATATCTTAGCAAAACTGCCTCCGATCTACAATTGGCAGCAGATTTTTTTTTTTTACAAAACCTCCTGGTCTAGACCGTTTTTACAAATAGAAGTCCAGACCTCAAATCAAGCTTTTATGGTATTTAGAAAAATAATCAAATTAAAAAATTTACATTACAAAAATCCGTATTAAATGAAGATGTGCAAGAATATTTTTATCAAACTCAAATTATTTTGGTTTCTTGCTAATTTTGTTTAAGGCCATTATGATTACAATAGTGGTAATAATTCGTTTTATTAATGGTAAAATAAAGCTACTTTTCGGATTATTAACTTTAAAAGAACATTAACGTCCATTACAATTTCACTAAAACTATACATAAAGTATTTCAATAGAGCCAATATAGCAGAGTAGGAACATAAATTGCATAGAGAGGAAAAGAGTAAGAAATGGAAAGAAGCTGGGGAGCCACACTGATGATGCACACTATTATGGTATATTTGAATGCACACTTCTTAAATTGTGGATCATTGACGTCCTATTATCTAACTAACTCGTATTAGCTGCAAAAAGAGAAGAAAAAAAAGTGCTTAAATGCATCTTCTATGCTGGCTATTTCATTAGCTGGCCTGTGGATTCGGACTCACTTTGCTAAGCCTGAGTGGTCTGCAGGCATGTACATATACATACATACATACATACACTTAAATCCATCATGCTAACTGTTAAATCCAGAATCCAAGATCAAACTAATGTGAAAACATTAAAATACTGAAATACATATACTGAACTTTAAAAGATTTCTATATTACAAAGGTATAAAAACATGAAAACAAATCTCAACACTTAAAAAGTAAAATAAGCAAGCTACACGTATAGCCAATTAAGATGTTAAAAAAGTAAAGCTCTGTTAAAACTAGCACTAAGGGATTGGATAATTTTCTTACTTTTAGCTGTTAAGTTAAAAATTGCTTATGCTGAATATGTGAGTTTACAATGCAGCAAAACAAACAAAAATCATGTATTCTTTTCATGCAAGTTTATACAGGGCGAGTCTGAAACGCTGTCACAAACTTTAAGGGGAGGTAGTATGGATGATTTTAAGCGAAAAAGTTCATATGAACATGGGTCCGAATTTGAACAATAACCGAGATATGAACAGAAATAAAAATGCCGCCACTAAGATCTACAAGTTAATAACTCACTTTCTATAACACCTAGGAAAATGAAGTTTGAAGAAATAATAGGGTACATAAAACTGTGTATACCATTAAAATTTGAACGAATTCCAACAAGTAGTTTCCGAGTTAGTAACTCAACATCATAACACATGTTCACTTGTGAGTACTAACTAGCATGTGTTACGAAGTTGACTGCGTAACTCTGAAACTACTCGTTGGAATTCAACCAAATTTTAACGGTATACAGTTTTATGTACCCTATTATTCTCCCAAATTTCATCATCCTACATGTTGTAGAAAGTGAGTTATTAACTTGTTGATCTCAGTGGCGGCATTTTTATTTCTGTTCATATCTCGGTTATTGTTCAAATTCTGACCCATCTTAATACGAACTTTTTTTTTGGCTTAGAATCACCCGTACTACCTCACCTAAATGTTTGTGACAGGTTTAGACTCACCCTGTATATATATACCAGTATTAAGTGAGATATGTCATTTTTTTCAATCTGTCAAGCCATCCATTATTACAAACTAAAACTGCAGCCTAAATGAGCTGCAACCTTACCGTCTGCACTTTTAAAATGGGATCACTAATTAGCAAATTAGCATTTCTCTGTATCTAAAATCATTCCAAGAATGCCTGATCAGCATCTTCTAAACGACCTTTTTTAATTTTCTTTTTTCTTTTCTTTCTGTGATTTAAATTTCTTTTGACAAAACATGGAGGGTTGATGTAGTTAAAATTGAATTTTTTGACCTTTAGTTTTTCTTCGAGATACTATCTGCAGTGTTCAATGCGATTTCCTCAGTCATGGACAATGGCCCGACATCTCCGTTTCCATTCTAACAAACTCCTGTGAATCACAAAAAAGGGAATGTTGCTCCACGCCTCCTCACATACTTTCCGTAGGTCTCGCTGCGTTACAAGTTGACAGTTTCCAACCTCTTAAGAAGTTCAAAGCCACAGAAGTTTAAGGGTGAGGAGTCTGGAACTTAACTGGGATAGATGAAAAAGGGATCCCCTTGACTCTGGTTCCAGTTTCTTTTCCTGGATAATTAGACTAGTGAAGAATGTAAATATGTACTATGAGCATCTATACCATAAAGACTGGGAATTTCTTTATGGTTAACTGGATCCATTGCCTTCTGTTGAAGTAGGCAGAGTTGACTTGAATCCATAACTATGGACATATTTTCTTTTTGTTGCACTATCATAGCTGAGATTGAAAAATGTATAAAAGAACATTTAAATAAGTACAAGTACTGAAATAATGAACTGTAACCACCTTTCTTATTCACATAGTTTTTGACAAAGTGCAACATTGTCTCAGTATTTGCAATCATTACAATTGAGGAGTTCACCCAAATAAGGGCATAATGGATGTTTTGCCTTTCTTCCGACGATTGTCGCATCATACTTACAAAGCCCTTTTCTGTGAAATAAAAGCCGTAAGAATTTTTACACACGATCTTATGCTGTTTTCCGAGATATGATTTGAAAGCTATCAACAGATAGTGCTGTATTTTAGTATGGTGGCATTTCCGATTAAAACAATGACATTACAATTAGTATTTCTATATTATTTTTAACTAGTGTGACGATGGAACAATAAAAGCAAGTAAGGGGACAAAAGGCAGCAAATTGGCAGGAAAACATCAGGAAAAGGAGAAATTTGGCGAAAGTCATACAAAGAAAAGGAGGGGTAGAACCGTCATAGTAGTTAAAGAAAAACCTTTTACCCGAGTTTGTGAGTGTTGTGACACTGACACTCAAGAAGCACTATTCAAGTATTTATGGGAAATGGGTGACAAAAACGAGCAAGATACTTGGCTACAGGGATGTGTTCATGCTCATGAAGTGAAACAGCCATGTAAACTACATGAGTGAGGCTGATGAAAATACACAGTTTTTACAAAATATACTTTACATATCCCCATTTTTTTTTTTGGAGGTACGATCTCAGAATCGAACTGTCTCCTGGGATTACACTTTGGTGTACAGAAAGGAAACATAGTGTCTGTAAAAGATTTATATAGTATGGAAAACATTAAAAAGAGGAAATAACTGAGAAATGAGAGAAAAAGACAAGGGCCCAGAAAAGCCTGCAACAAATTAGGGAATAGTTGAAGTTGGAGAGGAATATGGGAAAGGTAATGAAGGAATGGTGTCTTTGCTAAGGTTAATGCCATTAGCGGTTAGGGAATTAAATTAAACCTAATCATTAAAACCTTAACCCCCCCCCCCCCCCAAAAAAAAACCCATTTATTTCACGAAGTTCACTTATGAAACTGTATGAAAATGCAAAAATCCAAAAATTGAAATTTTCATGAAAAATCATTTTTTCACTGGCGACTCCCCCAGGTGGTGGATATGGAAGAGAAAATCGTCAGTGTCTTTGATACAGGAAGAAAGACTGGATGGGATGTGGCATACGCGGTGGTCAACATAAGCAGATAGCAGCTCACAGAGGGGACTGCCAGATTATCCGACAAGGTCTTCCATGCTAATGCCCTCACCCACTCTCTTAAAGTAAGAGGCTACCCCAAATCTATCATATGCACTTCTATCTATAAACATCGTAATTCCAGTTCTAACAACAATCCCAAACCCTCTCCAGCCACGGCAGCACCTATGCTAGTTCTTCCTTATCATCCAACCGTCAATAGTATTAAAAGTGTCCTAAAGAAACAAAAACATTATTGACAACTCTCCTCTTCTCCATTCCATTCTACCAGAACCACCAAAAGCTTCTTTTAAATGGACATCTAATTTTAAAGATATTCTGGTCCATGCTGCTATCACTAAATCACACACTTATACTAAGGGCTGTTCACCCAGGGCCATTGTATTACTAGCATTTTCCATTCAAATGAAAAACTTGTGGCATTTGCCATTTTCTTAACCCTGCCATCCAGGGCCAGTTCGTATTACTAGCATAGGCAGACGAATTACTAGGTAATGAAAGGTAAAAGATATTTTATTTTATTTAAGTTATGAGGGCGCAGAATTTATTTTCGCCTAGGGCGCCAAAAACCCTAAAGCCGACGCTGCTGCCACCTCCATTTCCAGCAGCGCTTCCTCCTTTACGCTCAAGATTAACTAGAACCTGACCTGCACTTCTCACAATCTATGTGTTACATTGCAAAGTATGCTAGAAGCAGTATGTCGGAGAAACTGGTAATACCATACGTACCAGATTTGCCAGACATAAGTTCGACATCCTTAGCAATGTCGCTAAACACTAACTCCCCTGGCCACTCTTTACAGGACGTCAGCCTTTATATTCTTCGCAGTAACTTCCATAACAAAAAGGAAAGCAATTCAAGTCTTTTCTTATATGGAAATTTAATTCCCTAACCCCTAATGGCATTAACCTTAGCAAAGGCACCATTCCTTCATTACCTTTCCCATATTCCTCTCCGACTTCAGCTATTCCCTAATTTTTCGCAGGCTTTTCTGGGCCCTTGTCTTTTTCTCTTTTCTCAGTTATTTCCTTTTTTTGTGACTGTAGCCAGTGTGTTATTTGTTTTAAAGGGGGTCTGGTTACAGTCATATACACCAATAATTGGCTATTTTGCATCTGGTTATTTTGAAACAGATGTGAGGGAGGGCGTGCAGCTCCGTGCTCAGCTGGTCCTTGAGTAATAGGGAAATTAGTTGACTTGTTTTGTTTGGGGGGGGGGGTTAATCAATTGTAATTATGTTATTATTACCATGTAATGAGCCTGACACTTGCCCAGTATGTGCTGTTTTTTTTTGTTTGTTTAGTAAAAATATTAGTGAATATAACATGATTCATCATTGTTCAGTTAATATTTGACTAAGATCGCTATTTGCATTGTTACAGCCAAGCAAGAGCTTGGGAAGCTGTAACAATGGGAATAGTGAGCACACGATTGTTTCTGTTGAAGTAAGAGAATTTACGAGAAGAGATGACAATCTCTTCGTGTTGTGTTTCTCTAAAATAATGTTGTTGTTGTTTTCTTGACTTCATGCAAGAGAGACCGCTCAACGTTTGTGAGAGTTTTGTTTTTTTTTTGGAATGCCACCATTACGATGGGAATTTTCATCGGGCAGCATATTAGCATAATAAACATTAACTAGTTTATTATGTTTAAGAATATTACTTTTAGAAGTGAAAAGTAATACAGCCTGGCGACGATAACTTTCAAGTAAAAGATTCGTGAATGTCATGTTGTTCACCGGAGAAAAGATAGAATGGTTTTTAAAAGATCGATCTTTTCGTCATTGCTACTAAGTTAAGAAGTCACCTGCCCAGTGAGAGGACATCTGTGGTGAGACCTTTTTGTTTTTATTTGTGAGTTAAAACACCACGGCCGCTCTTTATCCCGTCGTTTTAATTAAAAAGTACAGTGGGAGTATAGTTCTACGTCTAGAGAGACAGCTGTTGAATGCAGCGGTTCAGCGAATTTATGACTGCTCTATGTAGCGAAATTAGACTGAGGTGACGCTTTAGCTGTTTATTACCAAATACGCACGCAAGAAAACTGATATATTGTTATTTAGCATATAGTTAATGATGTATTTCGTACATGTTTGCTTATGCAGTGAGCCCGAAAGCACATGTTCACTGTCCGTGCAAGTTTAGAAGCGCGCTATTTTATAGCGAGGCTCCGTTATAAGCGCTGCGTTCCAGCGCGGGACAACTCGAGAGGGGTCTTTTTTTGCGTCTTCGACTATTGTTTGTTATGCAATAGGGGGTTACTGTCTCTCTCCCTGCTCCTTTGGCGTCTCTGTTCCGTAATTTAGAAACGAAAGAGCTGATGGAGAATTAAAAGAGACGCGACGCTTTCTGTGGCCTCTCAGGTGTGTCAGTTAGTTAGTAAACTGAGTGCGTTGGAAAGCACAAAACTGTGCATAGTTGCGTCCAATCTGAGTATTGACAGTGAACATTGGCCCATACTCACAGTTCATGTGTAGTATTGAAAATTGGTAGCTCCTAATCTTTTAGGTGAGGCATGAATGGGCGGTAGCATTATTGTAGTAACTTTAGGCGACCCCTGTTGTTAAGTAGGAATTTTAAAGATAGTTAATGGGAGTAAGTGCCCTGGGGACCCGAACGGCTAAAACGGGATAACTGGAGTTGACATTAGCATTGTTTAGCGTTTTACGGAATAGTTTGATGCTTTATTTAGCATTTGATTGGTTTTTTTTTTTATGTATACTCTTTTTTTACTTTGTTGATGATTTCGTGGATCCATATTAATTAATTTGGTTATGCAAATTTTAAATATTATAAATGTATTATGCAGAGAGTTTTGAATAAATAGGATGTTAATTTCATCTTATAGCGTTGTTCCCTGCTTGAACCACACAGCATAGCAAACCCCGAACCCCACACCACCCACCGTGTGTGGAGTTGGTATTGACTTGGGCCTCATAGGGGTCCCTCCCATGCGGGGGCGTGCACATTTTAATGTTTTTTCATAATTTTCTTCTGCACTTTGAGCTGGTTCCTGATGGTCGTGGTGTCACCGCTGGCCTGTATGCTGAACAGCTCGAGCTAATGTACACCACCCTGGCCTGCCCTGGTCAACTGAAAGAGCCCTCCTGCAGCAGGACAATGCTCCACCGCACCGGGCACGAAGAACATCGCTTAAGTTGCAGGAGTTGGGAGGGCATCAAGGTTCTGCCACATCCAGCATACAGTCCCCACCTGGCACCTTCCGACTACCATCTCTTCCGGTCCATGGCGCACTTCCTGCGTGGACGGCACTTCGCCATCATCAGTGAGGTTGAAGACGCCGTGCGTGGCTTTTTCATCCAGAAACCAGGAGTGGTTTCACAGGGCATCCGCCAACTGGCTGATGGTTGGATGAAGACCATCGAGCATGATGGACTCCACTTTGAAGATTAGCAATGAGTGGTTTCTGTCTGGTGCCCATTTCAAAATTTGTGCGGTGATTGGCCACTGCTTTTGACTCAACCTCTGTACAAGTCGTCCTTAAGTACTCCTTTCATAACTTCAGGATAATTCTCTAATATTCTCTTTGCTTTTAGAGAATTATCCCTTTTGCTTTGATAAAGGATAGTCTCTATCCGAAACATCAGCTTTTATTTTGATTTATTTTATTTTTTTACTATTATTTATCGTATCCCAGGATTTTGCATCTTGTCCTTCTCTTCTATATCTGTCCATTCTTCAAATTTATTAAGTCTGTAATACAATTTTGCACTTGTTCTTCATTTCAATGACTGGTACTGGCCAGATGATACTTTATCAACATGTGGTAATCGAAGGAGCAATGCCTGGGCACATGCTAACACAGTTTACGTATCTGCATCATGCATTTGTCGGAACCATCATATAAAAGTTTGGAATAAATTAATAGCTATGTCTTCAAAGATCTGTGTAGTTATTACAAAGAGAATAAATGATAATGACATGGAAATTTTATTAAAAATTAATTAGTATAAAAGGGTAGTTGTTTTGGACAAAATAAAAGCACTAAAATACAAGTGTTTAATATTGAATAGGACAAAATGAATAGCATAGTAAAATTCTGTAATTGATTTATTTAGCAGAAACAAATTAATTCTGAAACTACAATTATACAAGTTTTATCTGGCAACAGCGAAAAATCTTCCGGTTACGAAATCACCACTAGAGGCACTGTTAATCAAAATGGCACCACCCACGCAGGAGAAAGCATACTGGGATTTGGAATATGCCAAAACAATCGTTTATTGTCGTTCAAAGACATTTTCGCAAGAAATTTGGTAAAGAACCATCGTATCGTCACAACATCGAGCAGTTTCAGGACACTGACTGCTGTGTAAGAAAACCAGCCCAGAACAAACAGCAGCCAAAACCGAAGTGGTTGAAAAATTCGTGAAACGTTTTCACGAAGTCCCACAAAATTAATGCGTCGTGAGAGTTCTGAACTCAATGTGCCTCATACAACGGTGTGGCATGTGTTACAGAAACATCTACAATTCTGGCCATATACCTTTCAGATGGTGCAGGCGTTAAAACCTTCCAACAAACCAGTGCGTAAAGCTTTCTGTGAGAATTTGCAAGATAAGCTGGAGATAGATGGTTTCACAAACAGGCTTGTGTTTATGGATGAAGCCACTTTTTACGTTTCTGGCAAAGTTAATCGCCATAATTTACGATTTTGGGGCATGGAAAATCCACATATTGTAATGGAACATGAGCATGATTCTTCCAAGGTGAACTTTTTCTGCACCATTTCCAATAGTTGTGCGTTTGGTCTTTTTATCTTGGAAAAAATCTATTAACGGCTGCATTTACCAAGATATGCTATCAGAGTGATTGTTCCCTCAGTTGGAGGATACGGTTCCCAGCTTCATTCTGCAGCAAGATTGTGCTCCACCACATTAGTATGAAAACTTACGTCAGTACCCAAAGGATAGTCTACCCCATCGCTGGATTGGCCGTGCTAGGTCAAACAATACACCTTTGCTATGTTGGCCACTGAGATTCCCAAATCTAACCCATTCTGATGGGGTTTTGTTAAAGACTGTGTTCGTGCCTCCATTTCCCCAGAACTTACAGCAACTGAAACAGCAGATAACTGTAACGCTCAAATCATTAACAAAAGGATATTCTATCACAAGTGTGTCAGGAACTGGAATACCACATAGATATTTGCCATGTCACCGGAAGGCATATATAGAACATCTATAGAAACTTGGATAACACTAGTTTCACTGAATATTTGATTTATCAAAATGAAGTAATTACAGTGTTCACAGGTATGCTTTCTTTTTGTCCTATTTAATATGAAATATCCTGTAGTTGCCTTGTGGGTTTATCTTGTTAGTATAAGAGTTTTTTATAGTGTAGTATACAAGTCTTTGTTTCAGGCCACAGCCACATGCCCTCAGATTCAGATTTTGGAGTTTTAGAGAGAAAAAAGAAAATTTCCTTCATTGCTTGAACAACATGATGACAAGCAATGTTGTGCAGCAAGTTCACTCGGAATAATGACTCTGTGCTGTGCATGACAGTCCACCATGACTGTTTACCCACACGTGAACAGCAGAAGCTTCTTGACGTGAATGTTGTATTTGGGCTGCAAGAAAGGAGATTCGAAAATGTTAACCCTTCCAGATCCTATCTTTCCCCGGTTAAGATCTTGCACCCCTGATCATTTTGCCAACTCAGAGACCTACTTATCCGCTTTCTGGGTTTTTCCAAGCGTGTGCAACCGACTACTGATGGCTTGGCGATTTACTCTGAACCTATTGTAAGTTTCATATAAGTATAAGGGCCGTACAAATGAAAACGAAAATTTGTGTGTGTGTGTAGGGGGGGAGACGACTTGTAGGATCGTAAGTTTTTGTTTTCAACAATTGCAAAACCCCACATGCAAATTGACAATACGTTGCAAGTGTTGCCTCACGTGAGAAAGAACGATAGCTCGCACTTCAAAGCTCTGCGAGTGATTGCTTCATCCAAACAAAATGGAGTCAACGAAACAGGAACAGAGAGCAGTAATTAGCTTTTTGACATGTGAAGGAGTTTCAGTTTCTGAAATTCATCGTCGTACGCAGAACGTCTATGGAAATGACTGCCTAACCTTCACTCGTGCTTGGGCATGGAGCAAGAGGTTTTCAGAGGGACGGTCATCATTGCAAGATGATCAACGACCTGGACAAGCAAACCGCGTCATCACGGACGATTCCAAAGCCAAAATTGGTGCAGTCTTAAAAGAAAACAGAAGAGTGACAATCAATGTAGTGGTTGCTAAAACTGGCCTTAGTAGTGGAACTGTTCACTCCATTATCAGGAACCAACTGCACTGCAGAAAAATCTGTGCACAATGGGTCCCACATTTGACATCAGAACAACTAGAGTTCGAATGGCCATGTCCTTGCAACATTTGACTCGCTATGAACAGGAAGGAGAGAGTTTTCTCGACAGAATCTTTACCGGGGATAAAAACTTGGTGCTTTCATTTCCAGCCCGAAAGCAAACGTCAAAGTCGTCAATGGAAGCATTATGAGTCACCACCCCCGAAAAAAATCAAAAGCAATCGCAAAAAGGCACGGGGAAGGTGATGTTGATTGTGTTTTTTGATCGCAAAGGCCCGATTTTACTGGACTTTCTTGAAAAAGCACCATAGTTAACACAGCACGATATGGGGAGACATTGAAGGCACTGTGCACGGCCATCAAATGCAAGAGTCCTGGACTTCTTACAAAGAAGTGCTTCTTCTCCACGACAACGTGCGTCCTCACACCTCGAAAGCAATGCAGCATCCACCTTACACCCCTGACTTATCCCCAAGTAACTTTCACGTGTTTCGGGATCTCAAACGTCTGAAAGGCCGCAGGTTTCAGTCGGACGGTGAAGTGAACTAAGAGGTTTTGAAATGGTTCCACACGCAACCGAAAGATTTCTTCCAAAAAGGAATTGCACGCCTTGTTACACAGTAGGATAAATGCCTTAACACATTTGGAGAGTATTTTTAGATTCCTTTATACACTTTGGATAAAATAAATAATTTTTGTTTTCATTTGTACGACCCTTATAGTGTCTTTGGAGAGGACCGCTTCAAGATCTACATCTGAAAACCACTTCGGCTACTCATCGTTTAACATGTTCTTTCGGTTGCAATAGCCTGTCCATATGTTATGTGCAGGATCCTGGATGATTCAGCAGCAGAATGTTGTGCTGAAAGTAACCAGTCTATGCAGCCTCAAATGTACAAATGTACAATTTTTCAGGTCCATTTCTGAGCAAAGTAACTCATGAAGAAATGAACAAAAATTCTGAATTTAGTCATGATTAAATATTATACCCCCCCCCCCCTCACGCAATGGATCAATCACGCAATATAACCTCTATTGAACGAATAACACTAAGACTTTTCCTACTATATGTATTTCACGAGAGAAAAATGGCTTGAAAATGAAGTTCACGAACAATGTTTCGCTGTCAACACACGATCCGATCTTATCCATGCTTTCCTTCTAGCTGGATCGCTTGGAGTTCTAAAGAGTTTAATATTCGGATCATACAACTTATAACCCTTTTTGTAATTAGTCACAAAAGTTTTCATTTTTTACGGATTGTTGGAAACAAAAACCTAAAAATACTTGAGAAAAAGTTCAGTCGGTAAGTAGAAAACCTGTACTACTCCATAGTGAGCGACAAAATTTCTCCCTACTACAGTGTTTGCAGCGCCACTCTGTCGGCCAGAGAAAAATGTCCAAAGCTCTTAACACTGGATTTTCCAACCTATAGCAGAAAAAGCCTTGGAGCGATCAACGGATTTCTTGCAAGCGGCCATCAACTCTTACATGCACATGAAGCCCACTATTGTATACAGTGTATTTTGTTTTATTCTACACATCTATAACTTCAGTATGATAACTGAAGCATTTTTATATACAGTAGAACCTTGTTTTTACAAACTCACATTTTACGAAATTCCGGATTTTACGAAGTAATTCTGAAATCCCGACCCCCTCCTGTTAATTTCCATATAATAAACTAAGTTATAAGAACTGTTTTTACGATGAAATTCGGATTTTACGAAGTTAGTTGTAATTGGTAGCAAAAAATTTTACTAAAAAAGTGAAAATTTTTCGCGTGAGCGGCCTGGTTGCATTTTGTCCATTTGGCTTAAGTTATCGCCATCGTGAAAGATAATTAACTGGACTAGTTTCCGCCATCGCCAACAGAGGGCACCATAAGTAATGCATACGAAAGTGAAACTGAACTTGCAGTCCCACCCGAAGATGATGCTAGCGAATTTGAAGGACTTGAAGAGTGGGAAATCCTGAAAAGTAAGCTGAATTTTCGATCTGAAGTCAGAGTTTATTAATATTGATGTGGATGTTTTAACTTCTCCGGCATTAAACGATAACGAAATTTGCGATCTTATCAAAGATGGCGGCGGAGAAGAACATGAGGATGACAATGACGAGGAATTGGAAAATACGACATTCAAAGCAACATCCTCACAAATTAAAAGCTCCTTAGAAACTCTAAAAAACCATCTGTATGTAACTAAAAATGTACCAGACAATATTTTTGACAGGTTTTTTAATTTTCAAACTACTTAAATAATGATATAACTTCAAATATGCTTCAAACAACAATTCTTAAATATTTTCAAAACTCGAATACTTAATCAGTGTATAAGCCTATTTGTATTAAAAATACTGCCTATTAAAAATTTGGTGCCTATATACTTGGATTTTTTTTTTTTCGTTTGTTTTTTACGAAGTTCGGATTTTACAAAAACCCAAGGGTATGTTTATGAAGTCCAACCAATCGCGACCGGTCGAAGACGAATCATGTGATACCTTCACGATTAATCATGTCTGGCATTGTAGATTTTTTTATTCTATCAGAAAGTGTTTTTTTTTTAATAAAAATTTGAATTTCAACGAAAAAATTGATATTAGATCATATGATTTTATCATAAGCGGTAGGAATTTTTAGACATAGACAATGTTTTTTTAAAAAACTTTGAATATCAAATAGACCAGGCATGAAAAATTGATGTTTGATCACATGATTCGTCTTCGACCAGACGCAATTGGTCGGACTTGTTTAGATATACCCTAAGTGAAGGCCTTTTTAAGCACACTTTATTTAATCAACAATATCATAATTAATAATATAAAATTTATTGACTGCAAATACCAATTTTATGCTAACTTCTGCAAATATTGTGATAAGTATTTCCAAATTTATAAAAAAATTTGGTAAAATTCTATTCCATGGGCTTCGAAGCTGTCCTTAGATACAAGTATACTGTATTTTGGAATTGCAGATTATCTAAGCCGTCTAACCGTTGTCACATGGTATGGTTCTATCAGTTTGGAATTTTTTTTAAAAGATGCTTATTCCCAATATAGTCACAATCAGTTCAAAGAGAACGAAGAAAAATAATAGAAATTATTCAGCTCCGCTCTTTATAACCCTGGCTCAGCCGACTTCTCTAGATTATCCTGCATCTATTTCGCTCTCATTGAGCAGAATTTTGAAAAGAAGACCAAGTTTGTATAGATCTTTTGTATGCAGTTTACGATCAAATAATAAAAATTAATTGTCTAACAGGGTAACTTGTGTTTTAATTATTTTATCAGATTACCAACTTATATCCTCATCCATTCCTCCTTATACTATGCATGCTAGACATTGTGCTATGTATTCATGACGTTGAGGCTACATGCAGGGCCAATAGGCCACCGTAACCGATATTCGGCAATCTTCAGTTAATTCGGCAATAAGAACCCAATTTTCACATAATTAACCATTAATTTTAGGGAAACGGATTATTGCATAAAATATATTAAGACAAACTGCATCTAATGACACCATAAAATCAACAAGTGAAAATTCCGTGTCACTTGACCTTTAAACAGAGGCTACGAGTTAATCCTCTCCTGTTAGTATATGATAATTAATTACAATAAAAATATATATTGACTCGTATCAGGTGAAATGAATAATAAAAGAGAGAACAAGAAAGTGATATGGAAACTGTTTTAATGCTCGACGCGTTTCGATTAATGCGTAATCTTCGGAGGCTACAATGTTGCCAAGAAAAAACTGGGAGACAATGTTCCTTATGCAGGGTGACGAAAAACAAATGGTAGATAACGATACACACAATAGATCATGGTATAGTGATGAAATTTGTTCCTATAAACATGGGTCCGAATTTGAACACTAACTGAGATATGAACAGAAATAAAAATGCCGCCACCAAGATCAACATGTTAATAACTCTGGTTCTATAACATCTAGGACAGTGATGGGCAAACTATGGCCCACAGGTCGCTTCCGTTTTTTTTCCGGCTTGCTACCGGATTCCATGCGGCCTGCAAGATTATTTAGAAATATGTGCAAAAGAGGCCAGAAATAGAATAATTTGAAATTATTTTTTTGGGAAACTGTGCACTTTATATTAAAAATCTTTAATAAAGTTTGCCCACCACTGATCTAGGATGATAAAATTTGGGGGAAATAATAGGGTACCTAAAACTGTGTACACCGTTAAAATTTGATCAAATTTTAACAAGTAGTTTCCGAATTACGCACTCAAATCATAACACCTGCTGGTTAGTACTCACAAGTTAGCTGTTACGATTTTGAATGCGTAACTCGGAAACTACTTGTTGGAATATGATCAAATTTTAACAGTATACAGTTTTATCTACCCTATTATTCCTCCAAAATTCATTAATTAGGCATTGCAGAACCCGAGTTATTAACTTGTTGATTTGGTGGCGGCATTTTTATTTCTGTTCATATCTCAGCGTTCAAATTCGGAACATGTTCATAGGGACAAAATGCATCATTATACCATGATCTATTATGTGTAACATTATCTACCTTTTGTTTTTCGTCACCCTGTATAATAACTGATATGGCAGACCAAATTGAGACCAGGCGCACAGACCTAATAAGTAGCTCCGCTTTGGATCCAGTCCTTTTTATCCTTGCCTATAGTATTTTTCATAGAAGACCAACGAAATTAACCAATCAGAATTGGCTGCTTATTGCTCAGTTATTCCGTTCATTGCTCCACGCTAGAGATCATTAATAAAGAGACATGTCATTTACTTTATTTGCATGTAATACGGATTCCTGAGTTATAGTTTCGATTCTAAGTTTCGCAAAATGTTCAAAGTTTTGCGACGAGCAAAAACTTTCAGAGAAGTTGTCAAATAGTTTTTCTAAAAGCATATCTGGTCAGTGGTGTACTGCTAAATTTTGTGCCTAATGTCGTTGTGTAAATCACCTTTCATAATTAGATTTTTTGACACAAATGTGTATATGTGAGTGCGTTTTATATATATATAAACCCGTAGCGGTTTCTAATTCTTTATGAAAGTGAAACCGAAACTTAAGTGATCTCGTCTCTCACGAGATCTGAGTAGACGAATCTTTTGGCTTCCTTATGCGAGATTTTTTTGGGATTTTTTTTTTTTTTTACGGGGGTCTTCTCTTAGATGACAGATGGAGAAACCATTTCTCTCAGTCTTGTATCTTGCAATTTATATAATGGAAAGTCGGGTTTTCACTGCTTCTAAATTCCATAGGAGGGGAGTTTAGGCATGAATCGATCTAGTGATCTTGTTAGTTTCCAAGCACAGATATTTTTTTAGTTGGTTTTGAAGATTGTCGTTCTAAGGGTTCGATAAGTTCTGAAGGATGAGTTAAAATCGGGATGAGTTCCAATTCCGTAGAATATATGTATAGACTGGAATCAAATGAGTAGTATAGTTGAGCTGATCTTGTGAATAAAAATCCGAAATAATTAGTTTTATCATTTGAAGAATTGAGCTATTTAGTCACGAATTGAAGTTGGGAGGCTGGAGAAGAGAGGCAACAAAACGTAAAGATAGTCTTTTAATTTTACTCCTAACCTGGAATACTGGCCTAAGCACTTCCCAATTTCCAATGGATCCTGAAAGATACATTTATTTACAATAAAAATCTTATTTATAAAATCCTAACTTCCATAGCACCTAACAATCCAATCTTCATTTTTTCCAACAAACGAAAAAACAGATTGCTAAAATCCAAAATATCGTCCTGCACCTTATCTTCGAGCCATATTGCCAGCAAAGCTTTAGCGCTTTCTGACCAATTTGCCCACTTGTTAGCAGCTATTATGATCGAGAGAGTTTGAGCAGCGAGTAGAGGCAGGACTTACACTTGTGACGTCATGCTGACGTAGATTTGTAGAACTCTCTTCTAGAACTAAGTTGTAGAAAAGTCGCCATCTTGGTTCGAGTTCTACAAAATGAGTTCAAGTGTGAACGCCGAAGTTTCTGAAAGTGGACGGGTTTTCTACAACTCTGGTTTAAGTGTGAACAAGGCAATAGTTTTACTATAGTAGCTATATCTATTATCATTTTAAGAAACGTGGTAAATAATTATTAAAAAAAAATAAAATTAAAACTTAATTTTAGTTATTGTAAATTATGAAATTTATTACATTGTGTCTATTATTTTTTAAATTTAATAAAGAAAAAAAAATCCAAATAAATTTTGAAATTGATGAATGAAATTTTTCAAAATAAATCGATTAAAAGTTTTTCATTTCACGATATTCATTATATATGCAAAATTATACTTTTTCAGTTTATTCAAGTCATTAACGTAAGTTTATATATTTTTGACATTGTTAGGTGTAAAATATGGTTAACAGCTTGTGGAAGAAGCGATCTGCTTACTGAAAGTTTTGAAGAAATCGGTAAAAATTACTTGGTGTGCAAGCACATTTCACAAATGAACTGTTTAAACGCCAGCAGAAGCTTTTATGTTTGTAACAAGTTGATATTCAAGACTTCTGTAGGGATTACATTTTCATTGTTTGTACTTCTTCCTGGTCGATTGTTTTTTTTTTTATAAATTTGTTCATGTGAGATTCATTACGATTTGTGCATTTCATTTTTCACATAGTTCACTTTTATTATCTTTAGATTCTGATATGGAAATTATAAAATACACAATAGGAATTATGTGGACATTTCTGCCATGATAAATGCACATAAACTAATATTTATAAAATTTATTTAGCCATTTAAGTTTTACAAGGAATAGATGAGTTTGTGTATTTGTGAAAATTATTTTCAAATCAAAATAAAATTGCTTGAAATTTAAATTTTTTTTTGCAATTTCTATTTAAATACAAGATTTCCAGAATATAATTGCTTTACAATGGAAGTTTGACTGGATGTATCAATTCGATTTCCAATTGCGGGGGAAGCCGTGGCCTGGTGGGCTTTCACTGAAACACAACTTCTGTGAAGTTAAGCAGCATCAGGCACGGCTAGTCACTGGATGGGCAACTCATCAGCGACTCACGATCATCACCCCCCTATTGGATGAACATATTGGATTTTAAAAGTTAATTAAAAATTAATTTAAAAAATAATTAATTTCTCAATTGTTAGGTATTGCAGAATAATATTGTGTCAATAATGCCTTGCCTCGTTACTATTTGTGTCATTCATGCATGCCTGAGTGTTTCATTGGAGAAGTTCAGAGGACACCTATTAACAACATATTACATTTTTTTTTATGGGAAAATTATGAAATGGCATTCTCTCTATTGAAGGTCTCTGCTCCATGCTCTCACGCTTCAGAGCTACACACATTTCAATAAATTTCCCTTTACATAGAGTAGATTAAATATTTGTAAACTCTTTCTAATTTGTTTACTTAAAAATATCACGATGTGGAAGTTTATAAACCATTAGAATTAGCATTAAAACATTACGAATTATCTCTCTCTAACATCAGGAAAAAATAGACAAAAATAATTATATATTTGTAGAGCTTCGGGTAGTAAAAATCCACTCTTTTCATAGAGAAAACAGCAGCATAAATCCTCAACCGGTAACACTATGGAGGTTTGGTGTTTCCACTTAACAATAAGATCACTAACAGTGGACCAGGAGTACTTGCATCAGATTGGTTTCTGCTCTGACCGGAACAAAGGTCAACGATCTTTTATGAAAGCTTCTACAGTGGATTTCGGATAATTGGACCAGCTGCCTATTTGGCCCAAATTCCCATATCCTGAATCAAATGCATATCTTCTGTATTAATTTGCGCTGCGTATTGGGACCAATCTGCTGGTTAATAGAACCAGTCGAGAAGAATTTAGGTCTTGTTTTGCATTAAAAAATCAAAACTTTTTGAATGAAATCGATTATTGGTTTTTGCAAAGACACCAATCAGAAATCAGCAATATACACGTGCAGTCTTTTCATATGTATGCTTTCTCATTGGCTGCTTCACTTAACACATTCTAATTATTACCAATCCCATGCTGCCTTGCCCTTGCTGTTTCTGCATATAAAGAAGTTCTCATTCGTAGGTCTCTTTGCAAATCTTCTCATAGGTAGGGTAATCATTTGGACTCGAAGCTCATCATTATCATGGTTATTCTTCTCTATTCAGGTTAGTTTTTAGTAACTGTACTTCATTATTACTGTACCGGTAAGTTACTTGCAATTCAAAACTTTGTCGGATTTTTTTGCACCAGGAAAAGTCAGGGAATCTCATAGTCAGTGAAGTTTTTTAAACAAATTTAGTTTCATTCACAGCATTTGCAAACATGTCAAAAAGAAGAGATCTCGCATTCACTGAAAAGATTTCTTTGCTGGATAAGATTAAGATGCAACCTCCTAACAGCAGCCAACGACAACTGGCAGACATATTAAATGTTCCTAAAATAACAATCGCATGTTTAATCAAGCAGGAACATGAACTTCGACAGGAATTGGCAGCACATGAAGGACAGCACTTGAAGAGAGGAAAAAGGAAACGAGAGGGAAAGGATCCAGATGTAGAAGATGCTTTGAAAGAATGGTTCGCCAAGGTGACAGAAAAAGGAGTGCGAATTAGTGGCCCAATGCTGAAAGATAAGCCGGAGATTTCGCAAACAGGTTCGGGCATCATGATTTCTGTGCAATAGACAGCTGGTTATCGCAGTGGAAAGCTCGGCATGAAATTAAGTTCCAGAAAGCACATGGTGAAAAGGGTAGTGCCGATACAGTAGGTGCTGAAAATTGGAAAATGAATGAATTGCCTTATCATACTTCAGCAATATTCGGCTGAAGACATTTATAATGCTGACAAAACAGGCTTATTTTATCGAGCTCCACCAGATGGATCACTGATTTTCAAAAGCGAAAATTTAAGTAGGATCTAAAAAGAAGCTATGGATTGCGTTACTGTTTTATGCTGCACAAAGAGTCTGGATCCAATAAATGTAAGCTATTGGTGATCGGGAAAAGTGCTAAACCACGATGTTTCAAAGGCGTGAGAATAGACAGATTACCCGTAACTTATCTGTCTAACAAGAACGCGTGGATGACGGCAGATTTTTTTGTTCAGTGGTTAACGAAATGGGATGCTGAACTTCAGAATAAAGGTAGGAAGATTCTCTTGCTGTTAGATTTCTTCCACTCAACACTACCTCCATTATGCAACCCTTGGATATGGGGATCATTAAAAATTTGAAATCACTGTATCGCGAACGGCTGGTAAATTACACTCTCGAGGTTATCGAGGAAAATCTGTTAACATCAACGTCGACAGCAAAGGAAGTCAGCGCAAAGATGTCCATTTTGCAAGCAATAGAATTTGTCAGCGATAGCTGGCATCAGATCAGTAGCCAGACAATTCAGAACTGTTTTGCACACTGTGGACTTAAACATTTGAGGGTGAAACGACACACTAGAACTACGACAAATTATGAATGCAGAATAATTTTTGAACATTGATGATGTTCTTCCGTGTCACGATGAAAATGAATCCGAAAGTATTGAAGATCAAATTGCAGCTAAACGACAGAAGATTGTGGAAGAACCAGAGAGTTATGATGAAATTCCTGAAGCTGAACTAATCAATGTTTAAATGATTATTTTTAAATTTAAATGTGGTTAGTCTCCTTTTAATGGGGAAAATCGTAAAATTAAAATTTAATAAAAACAAAAAAATAAAGTCACCAATCTTGAAAAACGATGAAGAAACTTGTGAGATGGAAGAAAACTCAAAGGATGTAGTCTATTGAAGATGTTGTTGATAGCAGAAATACACCCAGTCTATTGAGGATGTAGATGAAGTCTTGTGAAGATAGTAGAAAACGATAATCTTGAAGGAAGTGTTGGTTTTGAAATACAGATGAAATTTTGAAGAGGGTGATCCTACTGATGACGAGAAATATTCTCGAAAACATTTTATATAAATTTTATCCCAAATCTTTGGATCACCCTCTTCAAAATTTCATCTGTATTTCAAAACCAACACTTCCTTCAAGATTATCGTTTTCTACTATCTTCACAAGACTTCATCTACATCCTCAATAGACTAAGTTTATTTTTACTATCAACAACATCTTCAATAGACTACATCATTTAAGTTTTCTTCCATCTCACAAGTTTCTTCATTGATTTTCAAGATTGGTGACTTTATTTTTTGTTTTTATTGAATTTTAATTTTACAATTTTCCCCATTAAAAGGAGACTACCCACATTTAAATTTAAAATTACTTTATGTTAACTACATTTTCCCAAATTCTATGAAAATAAAAAATATTTTAGAGACAAAATTAAAAAATACTGACTAAAACTTTACGATTGATGTAGAAGCTATGTACAACCTCTGACAATTAAGTTCGGTGAATGACGTCACACCCTAATCTGTGCGAGCTTTACGCAAGTAACAATGCATGTGAATACAAGCCCAGTCATTGTTTAAGCAAGTTCAGACAGGTCACGTTTGTGCGTGCAATGGTTTAGCAGATGCTCGTTTCTTCAGTTGAAGGTGTAGCGTGCGCACGTAACTGTGGATAATGGATCAAAGAGGAACACTGTCGTAATCGTGAAACAGTTTCTGGCCAACAAAGGGGTCGTATCCATAGCTCATCCACCTTATTCACCAGACTTGGCACCGGCAGACCTTTTCTTGTTCCCACGCCTGAAACGGGCCTTAAAGGGACACAGATTTGCGGACATTCCAGACATTCAAGCAAATGTGATACGTGAACTTAAAGCCATCCCTAAGGAGCTTCCAGGACTTATACACCTGATCCCAAAAGTGCATTGCCTTCCAGGGTGATTATTTCGAAGGACAATAAAGTAAATGTGGCTCTATCTGTTTTGCATTTTGTTGTGTGAACTCATTCACCGAACTTAATTGTCAGAGGTTGTATAACAATATATCTATAAAAACCTACTTTAGAAATAATAAAGGAAAATTAACAAAAAAATTAAATCCCAAACAAATAAAAATAATCATTAAAGCTTTAGAAACATGTTTCTCAGACAACCAACTCACATTCAATGAAAAGTTATACATGTACACACTGAGGGCAGTCCCCTAACCCTACTCACTATTGGCAAATATCTACAGGATGTCCATAATTAAAGGACCCTATTATTGTAAAGCTGCCTACAAACGAAACCAGTCATCAGAAAAGAACATGAAAGGGCAATACGATTAAAAGTACTCAATAACAGATTGGTACTATAAATAGCAGGGAAAATTCACTCCTTCCTGATTGGGAAAAAATCAATTATATCAAAAGGAAAAAAAATTATTAAAGACTAATAAAAGAAGTTTTAGACATAAAAACAAAAAAATATGGCCAAACCAAACTGAAATTATTAAAACATGACAAGTAATAATAAAAAATTAAAATAACTTATTCATCAATTTACTTCAATCTTTCTCTTCTTAATACAGTTGTCCCTCCACAAGTCAGCAACCATTGTTCTGGGACTTCGCAGTCTTGTGGATTTTCCCGACTTGCGGAATCCCAAGATGATGAACGTCCCCCCC